>JASDQU011403032.1:2724-20093 GCA_032191745.1 Picea mariana
CAAGGTCTAAGAGGTATCTTCATTTCACATAGATCTCTTTCTATTCCTTTCATTTCTGTGAACGTTGTTTGGAACAGGTCGTTGTACTCACACAACAACTCTGTTATGCTTTCTATTGTTTGCTCATCCCAGTAGTCTCCAATGCTGGCCATTTTGGGATTCTCAGTTGTCCCAATGTTGACTTTCTTCACCTTGATTGGCACAACAAATACTTCTGATTCCATAGGTGGACCTTCCACCTCTCTTGCACCTTCAACTTTTTTATCTGAATGTTGCATGAGTCATCTTCATCTGGTGCTTCTGCCTGCACATGGTAGCATGGCAGTAGTTCTTTTACTATCTGTATGTTCTGTTGTTGATTTTTTGTCATAAGTTCAACTTTTGGTTCCTTAATGAATATCACCCCTCTGATTTGTTTGAGTGTTGATTCTATGTTGGGGTTCTCATGTTCAAATGAGAAAGTGACTATAAAATTCTCCTGTAATACTTTCCATTATGTAGTTACTTTGTGCAATTCCTGGTCTATATACCAGTTTGTTGGAATCCCTTCTAATGTGTGAATAAAGTGATGAGGCCATTCCTCTGGTGGTGTCATTCTCCATAGTGTTCTACACTTCTCCAAGTGTTTTTTTGGTGTCCCATGTCCATCATATCTCTGCAGTTGGTTGCTTCCCTGTTCTATGCTAAATCTGATGCACAATAATCGCTTACATTGTTACCAGTCCTTGACTATCTATTTGTGTGCACCCCACCATCTTGCAGGAGTTGCCTTGAGTGCTATATCCAGAGCTAAGAGCCTCTTATTTTCTAACACTTCATATTTGTATCTTGTTAAGAATTATTCTAAGTCAGTCACCCCATGGAAGCTAGGAGGTTCTATTATCTCTGCACTTACCCATCTTACTACGCAGTCTATTCTTGCACATCTTTTTGTGGAGACTTCGTGTAACCTATGTTGTCAATTCTCCAAACCTGTATCTAAGTTCGACATGCATGATGTGATACTTCTCCAACTCAGTACCCCATCTATAGTTGGATTCACATAATATTCTTCTCGCGCGGTGGTTCTGTACAACTGGTTAATTTCCTCTAGGTCTAAACAAGTGGTTTCTACAAACCTTTCCCCTTCTGATAGATCTAATGGCAAAATGAATTTGTATTCTCCTGACTCAAATGCCATCTTCCTCATCTTTAAGTTGATTATGGCCTGATTATCAAACTCCCAATCCAAGCCAAGCAATTTCAGATAAGATGTTGTGCCATCCACTATCTCTATCACTTAAAAATCATCTTTAGTGCGCACTCCATACAAATCTACTATCACCCCCTTTGGCCTTCCAATTGGTAGAAATCTGTGTTGATTTTCTAGTTTCAACTGAACAGGTGAATATCCTAATGTGGGATCTCCTATGCATTGCCATGTATTCTTGGGTAACACATTTACTTTAGATCCTAAATCCAGTATAATATCTCCCATGTTGAAATTTTCAATGTTTGCGTTCAGTCTGAATTCCCTTCTTGTTCTCCTCCTTGTATGGAGATGATTAACTATTTTGTGTTCTAGATTTCCCTCTACCTCTATGCTACATCCTTCTAACATATTTTGTAACACTTTAACAAATGATGAATCATTTAGTAGTTTAACACAGGATTGCAGAAAATACTTAATCGTACTTACTTGTCTTAGGGGCTATGCTTCATTAGTGTGATCCAACGATGGAGGCATCTCGTACATTGGTACTTCCTGAGTATGCTATGTAGTTGAAATCGATGCAATGTCTAGCTTCAAGAATTATTGTTTGTCCTTATTGAATATCTCCTTTTCCTTCTGCACATCAAACTATTTCTGTGGTTCAAAATTCTTCTTCACCCATTGGTGTTGTGTTGGATCTTGTTTTACTTCGTCGTTTCCTATCTTAGCTACTCCACGTGTAACTTTATTGATATTTCTTCTATCATCCCTTGATTCCATTGAAATTCACTGAACATTTTGATTGTTCTAATTTATATTTTCTTGGATCTTCCCCAATAGTTTGGGACAATCTTTTGTGTCAAGATCTGATGTGCGACAATACATACATGTCACAGGTGGAAGTGGACATTCTCTTGCATAGTGTCCTTGTTGTTGGTATTTTTGGAATAACATTGGTCCTCTGCCTCTTCCAAAGCCTCCTCTTCCTCTTCCTCTACCTCTGTAGCCAAATCGATCTCCTCACAGTGCATTTTACTAAGGCGATTGGTTATACTGCATGAGATTATAGTGTGGTTGTGTCGTATTGTACTATGGATACCAAGTGTTATATTTCTACTGCACAATGTTATATTGTTGTTGCACAGTTTTATATGGGGCTGGTACTTGGTTAAAATGTGGTACATATTGCATGGTCATCATTTCTTCCTACACCCTATAAGCATATAATGTTCTTTCCCTCATTATGTCCATGGTCCTGCAATCTTTGTCATCATGGCCTACTGACTTGAAAAAGTTGCAATATGAACTATTGGGTATTGTCTGGTATTTTTGCATCATTGGAAAAATGGATCATGCCCCTATTTCTTACATATCTCACACCATAGTCCTCCTGTTGGCAAAGGGTTTGACAATCATGTTTCCATGTACTATGCGAATGTTGGGCATTCATTCTTATGGTGTCCTTCTGTCCTACATGTGGTACACCAAACGACTTCTCTTTTTTCCTTACCCCTGTTCTGATTTAGCTGAAATGTTAAGTTCTTTAGATCCTCTATGGTTGGATATGTCTTCTGATATTGGTTCTCTTCGAGTTGTAGGGATTCCTGTAGAGCCTTTGCATGGGTCTAAAACTTTTGTTGTCGTAAGGGGTATTTCAAGTGTCGGAGCATTAAATTCACAAACAAATGCCTATGATGCATATCTTTCATGACATAATTTATCTTTCCCTTTAATCGTTTTAATCTCTGGTCAATCTCCCACACAAATTCTCCTAGTTTCTGTCTAATCTCTATCATCTCATTCATGTATTGATCCTCTGAGCTAGGCTTCTGGAATTCATTTATCAATAGATTTTTTATATATCCAATCATTCTGGTTGTCCCTAGTGGATTGTTTGCATCTAAGTTCATGTACCGATACAGTGCGTGATCTCTTAGAGTGATGGATAATTGTGCAAGTTTAGTGTCCTCATCTGTGATATATTTTTCTTCCCAGATCTTTTCACAAATGAACAAGTTCTTCTCAGGGTCCTTCGACACCTCTCCTTTGAATTTTGGTAACCTAATGGTGGGATCATGTCTTGCCATCCTGAATGTTGAACTACTACCTCTATGAGGTGTATATACTTGAATAATGCTTCCTGAACTAGATCCCCCAGTTGTTGTTCCCTGTGTATATTTACTTCCTACTATCTTCATTCTCCGGAAATTCGGTTCTCTAAATGGTGGTGTTCTTATTGGTGTATTAGTCACACATGGGTTTATGGGTTTCACACTAACACTGATACGGATAGGAGTGTTTCCTTTTGTTCTTGCTCTTGGACCTCTCATCTTCCTTTCATATGTCGTGTGCAAGATTTCCTCAATCTGCTCCATAGCCCGGAGATCCTCTACCTCTTCTTCATCACTTGCCAAGCCCTCACTTGCGGCTATGGCTATCTTCTTGGTGTTCATATTATATTGGTAGGGTACTCCACTGCGCGTTCTTCTAGTTTTTTCCATGATCTGCTTGATCTAGTATTCTTCTATCATGATTCATTCCAATGCCTCCTCTTTCTTTCCTTTATCCATTTCTCCCTCCATTTCTCCTTCTCCTGTCAGTGCTTCCCCCCTTCCCCCATGCACGTAGAGAATTTTAGTTTTCTAAGGCCATTGTCATTATACCTTTGTTATATATTAATATCCTAATGGAAGTATATAGTGATCTGATATACCTACCTCGAGGTCCCTTCAAGAACTCTTGATCTGTTGTGTTGTAATAATTCGTTGTATCTACTGCAAATTTTGTGATAAATCCTGCAATAATGTTATCTAACCAAAAATATATTGCACACATAAATTCATTGTCAAGTTGTTGTAACCAAGTGATCTCTACATGATTCCACTCTAGTTGTCTGATCTGATTTGTAGGATGATTGCATTTCAACCTTAATATCCACTCTTGCAACACATGTGGGAAATCATAGAAAATACTTCATGCAAGTCATTGAATATGTACTTGTCCAAATATTTGTGCGGTGTTAACTTCGGGTTTATGTTATCTTTCTGCTCAAACTCCATCTCCTTTGTTTTCAACCATATCTCTATCTCTTCCTTCGTTGGGTTCCATGGTCTCAACATCCCCTTTTATATTCTCATTCTCTTAGCGTCTTGTCGTCAGATCTGACATTCTTTTTACGGTTCTTCAATAGATCTCATTCACTCTGTCCCATCCTGTTCCAACTGGCAACAAAACCATTTGTTGGTTCCTATTCTACTTTATCAATTATCTACTCTGATCTTACCTTACTGTCATAATTTGACCCAGGTTTAGATTTAACCAACTTTCAACAAAATCTCTCTAAAACTATTGCCCCCCCTAGTAAACCAGAAGGAAACGCAACACACATGGTGTACTATGCAGTCTCACCCAAGATATCTCTATGGATGGTTGTAATACTCAAATGCTTGCAGCCTAAGAATGAGTGGAGATATGTAGTTGTGCCTTGTGATATTTATTTATTTATTCTAACCTCTTGATTAAAAAAATCATTCTTATTCATGCATGTGGAGTATCAGATATAACTAGTTCCTTCATTCATTCATCTAGTATTTAATCCTTAACAACAATGGAGATGCATACATTCAATCACATAACACAATCTTTACCTTGGTTCACCACCTCCTGGGATACATCCACAAAGATCTGGCTCTCAAGGTCTTTATTATGTCTCAACAATATGTCGTGCCACGCACTTTTACAGTCTTGGATATTACAATATCAACCAACCTCCTGATCCCTCTGAGGATGACTAGATCATGCAAGGATCCTTATCCTATGATCTAACCCTCGAGATCGAGTTGCTCAATTCTTCTCTAGCTCACCATCTTACGAAATGTTGTAGTTTTTACAAACCTTACAACTTTCAGACTCTCTACCTCCTAGGTACTACTGATATCTTTCTGTATCTACCCAACTCAGGTCCCCCTTCCCTTAGACCTCCTAAGTACTACTTATATCTATTCTTGGATCATCATCCATTAAAATATATTTCAAAAACCCTAACCCTAATGTAGTTAGGTCTCCCTTGCAAGCACGTCTCACATGCTTCCCTCGCACGTGATGCTTTTCCTTTCCATTGTCCTTTCTTCCCTTCGTGCTTCTCTCCCCAAAAATAGCCTTTTCCCCATAATGGGTCTGTGTCCAACAATATCTGCCTCATGAAAAATATTTTGGATCTCATGATTGACATACTCTCCCCCGTTATCAGTTCAGAGGACTTTGATTTTCTTTCCAGACTGTGTCTCAACCAAGGATTTGAAATCTTTGATGTGCTGAAAGACCTCAGATGTTTTCCTGAGAAAGTAAATCCATGTGAAATGTGAGAAATCATCAACAAAAATGAGAACAAACCTCGCTTTGTTGATTGATGGATGCAGTAAAGGACCCATAAGGTCACTATGGATCAGATCTAAAGGAGTGAAAGCTCTATGAGTCTTTCCTTTCTCGAATTTCTCTTGAGGGTGTTTTCCAAGAACACATCCCTCACAGATTCCTTTAGAGAAATGGATGTCTGGTAGACCATAAACCAATATTTTACTTCTAAGTTGTTGCATATATATGAAATTCAAATTCTCGAACCTTTTGTGCCATATCCTACTACTTTCTTCAGCATGGGTAAACAGTAAAGCAGAATCTAATTCAATGAATTCATAAAATGTATACAATCTAGATTGATTATTTACCTCACCGGTAGAAACCCTGGAATTGGTTTGCATGTCATAGGTGTCCATTGCATTTGGTGTGAATATGAATTTATTTCCAGTGCCAGAATTCTTCATCTGATACATGGAAAGAAGATTGACGGAAAGTTTGGGAACATGCAACACATTCTCTAAGCTTCCGTTGGTGAGTTCAATCCTTCCTTTGTCGGTGATCTCGACTGGAGAGTTGTCCCCCATCAGAATAGGAGGACCTTTGCATGCATCCAATGAAGAATATACTATTTTTGTGGCATCCATGTGATGTGATTCTCTTGAATCTATGATCCAAGCATCAAGAGAGGAGTTGATGACAATCAGGGCATGGCTAGAATTTCCTTTCTTGGGATTCTGATCTTTTGGATTCTTATTCTTGGCACCCTTAGGGATGCGATCTCCAAGGTTGTTTTTTTGAAGTATTTGAGTCATTAGATATATTTTTTCTTCATGCATGTGGATTCTGGATGGAATCCTTTATGGCAATATGTGCATTTCTCCCCTTTTCTTCCCTTTCCACCTTTGGATCCAGAGGCATCGGTGAAGAGTTTTGAGTACCCTTCCTTCTTCGTATTTTCATGAGATTTCCTTTTGTATTTATTTTAGATTTCTAATATTGATGGCTTCCATCTTGCACAATAAGTTCATGCGCCTTTGGGCCTTTGATTTTTCCCATGTTGATGAGCTTGGTTTTCTCTTATGTTAGGGATTCGATAAATTCCTCAAGAGAAGGAATATTCCAAGTGGCTCCAGAGGCGAATTTGAATGAATAGAATGTGTATACAAACATAAAGAATTCAAGACCAAGTTTGGAGAGAACGGTGAGAACCATTTGTTTCTCCTCCTTAGATTTATCAACCCCGCAAGCTTTGAGTTGCGACAGTAAATCCTTGAATTTCGTAAAGAAATCTTGGAGATTGTCAAAGTTTTTTGGATCCAATGTGAGAAATTTGACCTTGAGCATGTGTCCCCTTATCTCATCATATTTTCCAAAGAGCCCTTCCCAGGTGGTCCAGGCTTCATTGGGGGTTTTATAGGAAGATATGTGAAAAAGGAGATCGTGAGAGATGAGACTGCAAATTGTTCTAAATGCTTCATCCATTCGATTTAGATACTTGGATTTCTCTATGGATGATGTTGCTTCTATGTCTGTATTCAAGGTTAAATTTTACAATCCTCTGGTTCAGTGATGTATGATTATTCTCTCCTTCCACGAAAATTAATTGTAAGGTGTAAGAATGAATTCTTTTGGGAATTCCATCTTTCTGTTGTCTTCAATATTTGGTTGCAAAAAGATAATTTGTTGTAGCTTTGCTTAGAAGTTTGTCGACTCTGATACCATGTAAATGTGTTGAACCTGCATATAATATATCTAGATATAAAATACCACACACATTTGCAGAGAGAAATTGAGAAAGAAGAAGCAAGAGAGAAAGAATAGAAGATTTCTCATTAACCGTAATGAATAATGAATAATTTACACATGATATACTTTGTATAACTCAACCAATGTGCACTGGAGGAGAATCCAATTCTCCATAGTGGTTTTCGAGAGTGATCTGGACACACACCAATAGTTATGGGAGTGAACTGCCACATAGTCTAGTCTCTCAGGCAGTTGCGAGAGTGAATTGCCACCTAGCTGAGTTAACTAGTCTACCAATCTTCAGTTAACTGACTGAAACAAAGTGAAATGAGGAGGATATTAGGGAATCATGGGTAATGCACCAGTCTGGTGATGATACCAAGTCTAATGCGCATTAGCTGGTGATTATCCCAATGTTGCATGGTGACAAAACCAATGCAACATCTAGACTCCACTCGACTAGTCAAACTGAAGAGAATATTCTCCCTAGAGGAATATTCTTCTTAAAATATAGGAGACTGGATAATGACTAATAAACAAGGAAAAAGCTTAGGAAAAAGAAATCCTAGGTGTATGTGAAGTAAATCGAACAACAATAGGCCAATTGAGATATTGGATGGGATAGGGCTTGTTGCATGAATTCTTTCATTCCATGCCTCCATGAATGTACATAATGTATTTCATGTATCTTTATTGAAAAAGTATGTACATGACCCTAACCATGTCATTGATTGGAATTTGATTTAGGTGGATATCGAAGGGGAATTTCAGGTGGATTTGATGTGCATCCTAGAATGGAAAGTCAAGGTGCTCTGGAACAAATCCACGGGGTAGGTAAACTAGGAAAATGAGTAAAGTGTAGTTGGGTTACACGTAGATGGTTAAAAGTAGTTTTTATCATATAAAACTTCATGTTGTTCACTATGTTATTTTACATTCATTGAAAAATTAATGAAATATCATAGTTGGGTAATTTACTTACTATTACAACTTACATAGTGTTGGAATTGTGCATCACTAAGAGCTCAACTAGGAAAATGAGTAAAAAAGGACTAGACATGACATGGCATAACTAATGCAATAATGTGGAACTTTGTTCAAATATAGGAATTTCATAAGTGTGCATATTGGTCAACCATCGCTTCCTAATAGTTGGGCAATTGCCTTATATTGCACCTTCCATAGTAATGAAATTGTGCACCACTAGGAGCTCAACTAGAAAAATGAGGTAGAAAGGACTTGATATGACATAACGAATGTAATAATATGGAATTTTGTCTTTATCTTCATTGTTTTTTGAGATAGTATATTGTGATAATATATCAACTAGAAAAATGAGTTACAAAGAACTTGGCATGACCTAACGAATACAACAATGTGGAATCTTATCTTTATTTTAGTTAAAGAACTTGACATGACCTAACGAATGCAACAATGTGGAATCTTATCTTTATTTTAGTTGTTTAATAGAATAGGCTGAAATACGATGAATTGTTATAGAAAAAATTAATAATAGAAAAAGAAATTAAATTTTCTATTTAAAATATAGTTACAATTATTTTAAATTGATAAGTCTCCATTTATGTTAATATTGTATTAATTTTTAAAAAAAAATATTTAAAGTTGTTAAATTTATTTTTTATATTAAAAATAATAATTTTATTAATTTAAAATTAAAATTTTAATAAAAATTATTTAATTATTTTTAATGATAAAAAATCAAACAAAAGAAAAAATATAGAATATTTGTTTTTTCTCATTCAATTAATTAACAAACATTAAATATTTAATGAGGTGGAATGTTGATTTTTGTAGTTTTGGGTAGATATTCTTACATGAACCTAGGTGTTGGGCATGTGGGAATCATTGTGGGCATCACATCATATTTTCAGTTTGGTGAAAACCCTCATTGGATTTGAATGGGAGCTTCATGGGTTTGGTGATGGGCTTTGTGGGCTTGTGTTGGGGCTTCACACCCATAAGGAAAGCCTAATTTGATGTTGAATTGTGGAGGGGATTCTATGCTGACCCCTAAGGATTGTATATAAAGGAGAGAGGTCATTATGACATTACATCATCATGTAGAGTGTGGAGACATGATGGAGCTAGCATAAGTGAGTCTGCACTTGTGCTAGGAGGATTGGTGATTTCAACAGAGAGAAATTCTGCTAGGGTGAAAAATATATCCTAGGGTTGAGGACTCTCTATCTTTTGTTCTTGGAAGGGAAAACCACACTGCACATGTGGGAGAGAGGCAACCACCGAAGGAAGAAGTTGTACGACTGGAGTGAGTTGTATGAAGTGTTCGTACAGGTTTTTGTACATGTACATGGGTTGCAGTGGAAATAATCGTTTACATACCTGGGTTGTTATGAGAACATTCACATGCATTCGTACAAGTTCTTTTGGGTAGGAGGAGGTTTGTATACGTCGATGTCAGCAGTTCATATAGGTGGTCTGTAGCAGATTTGTGGGCAAAGGAGATTTCCAGAATATTGTTGAGGTTTGGATTTTCTTGTTTGTATATTGGAGGATAAGGTTGTCCTCAATTTGGTGATTTTGAGAGGACTAGTTCTATCCTCAGATTTGGTAACTTTGAGAGGACTGGTTTTGGTCAGATTTGGAGAATTGGATAAAGTTACAAAACATAAATATTGTGTCTCTTGTGTATTGATGATTCATCTTTGATCTTGTTGTTTCTGTTGCATATGTTTTCAGTCAATAATTTTAGTGTAAAGTTTTTCAATGATAGTTAGATCACTAGGAAGTAATTTTCATATATGAAATAAGTCACATAGAGTTGCATGTGAAAATTGACATGGTATTAGAGCTTGGGATCTAAGGAGAAGGGGATCATCTTGAGGCACATTTTTTTCTACAAAACTAGAGGAGTGTTGTTCTTGTTCTGGGTTGGTCACAAGTGACATCTCTGAGGGAACTGAGGAGTTAGCTCTGAGAAGGAGCTACAGTAATGGTTGCAGGTGGAAACAGGTTAAATGGTCTCTATTTTGAGACATGGAGCAGATTGTCTAGACAAGGAGTTATGGACTATTGCAACTCAATGGTGTGGTAGGTTGGGAGTTATGGTGGATTGGCGGAGAGCCCAGATCACAATAGTATGTTGTGTGATAGATTTCCAACCTTGTGGATGGACTTTTAGTGACTTGTCATAGTAATTTTTGATGGGTGCAACTTAGATGCTTTGGCACATATGAGATTGATTCGTGTGTATCACAAGTTGATGAGATAGAGTCTTCATTGGGATAGAGAGTTGCACATTGTCAAGGTATGAAAATGTATGAGGTATTTTACCCAGGAGGATGAGAACACTTCCATAGATGAGTTGCAGAGGTATAGAGTGGACTAGACTGAGTGTCCAACCGTAGCTTGAGATTGTTCAGATGAGGACATAGGATCAATGGTAGCATGTGCAAACACAGAGAGTTTTTGGTGACTCAGATGATGAACTTGGGGAAAAGTTCATTGGATGGTTGTGACTTAGGAAAGCAGGATTTGTGCCTTGGAGGATTTCATGGTTCTTATCTAGTGAGAGCCACCGACACATACAAGGGCACAATATTTGTTTGTGAGTTTCACTGGGTTTAACTCAGGTATGTATGAGGAGCTTGGTATGAGGACTAGACATGTAATACATGGATCTTGGGTATTCCAGATGGATTCAGGGGGTGTGTTGTGAGCGGAAAATGTGATATGGGTGCCGTGAGCATGTTCTCAACCTCAAGGATTAAGGAGTAGGAATATACAGTGTTGTTCTGGGATGGACATGTGTTATTAGATGTTGATTTAGTTGTTCTTCCCAGGTTTTGGGAACCTTTTGCGTAGGGGATTTGTGCATGACAGATGTTTCCAGGGTTTGGACTGATTATATCCAGGAAGAGACTCAGTTGGTGTCCAGAGATGATACAAATGGTTTTGGTTTCATGATTATGGTCATTTTGATTCATAGTGTCCACACAGGATGGGAAGGGGAAGAAGGTATCAGGCATCAACAATAGAGTCTGATGAGGTTGTAGACAGGTTCCAAAGGGATATCTTGTTGGTCTCCACCCTTTCAGGTACAATATCCAGTAGGGGGATTTAGTTGGTAGATAGTGGAGCATCTTTCCATATGAAAATTGCTATAGAGTTGTTTGACACTTTCACAGAGACTGGTTCAAACTTTTGCGTGGAGCTTGGCACAAGAGTCAAGCATGCAATACAAGGATCTGGTAAATTATTGTTCTGATTGGATTCATGAGTGGTTTTGAGGATGTCAAATGTGTTATGGGTACTAGAACTTAGGAAGAGTGTTCTCTCAGTCTCAGAGATTGAGAGAAAGCGGTACCACATATTATTTTGAGTTAGATAGGTGTTGTTTATGTCTCGAGGATCTAGCTTCATATCAACATTGGCTCTTGGAGTTAGAAAGGGCCATTATATGCATGCTATGACCAGTAGGAGTAGAGAGACAGATGAGAAGGAGCAGGTAGCTCCACTAGTGGTGTGGCAGGTGTCCCACCAGCCACACAAATAAAGATGGAGTAGGTAACTCTATGAGTGGTGAGGCAGGTGGCCCCATCATTAGTACCGACTTAGAGGGATCCATAGTTGAGAGGGATTCATCCCTCGTGATCTAGTAGGGAGGAGAAGCCTCCTAGGAATGTGTAGAGGAAAATTGACATGGAATACTTCTTTATTTTTCTTTAAAATATTGTTTGAGTTAAATTTGAACATTGACATGGATCACCATTAACATATGTCATAGAACAAGGTGAAACTTATGTTTATCTTAATTGTTTAATTAACTAGTAATCTGAAATGTTTAATGGTAATAATATTTATGGTCAAAATACTTTTTTAGGGATGGAATTTCACCAACAGGCTATTTTTTGGCCATTTTCTAGAAAAAAAATATTCATCAATTTAGTTAAAAATTTTCCTCTTTTTTAATAAATATGATTAAATTGATAACAATCACCAAAAAAATTGAAGTTTTAATAGTAAATTGTATGTTTTTTTATTTAATATTGACCTACATATCTAAATGTGTGATTTTTCAAACTAAAATAGTCTCCTAGAATACTATACATAGGTATAATATTTGAATCTTAAAAAAAAAACCGTGAAACTTCTTTCATTGGCATGGATCAACATTAACATCATATGTCAAGGATGAGTATAATAAGACATTTATAAGACATGATTGTTTTCAATATTTTGGATGTAATTTCTTGATATTATTGGAATTAATGAATTTATGAAATAGAGGTGTCTTTTTATTATTTTTTATTGTATAATATGCATATTTAATATTAATTAGTTTTGATTGGCCTCTAATTTAGATACAAATATCTAAAGGAAACCTATAATACACCCTTAACCCAAATTTTGGTGCTCTCAAATCAAGTCGTTATTCAAATAAGGTTTAATTTAGATGTTAAGGTTCTAAGGAAGTGACATGGTAAAAATAGGATGCTATGCAGAGGAATATTTGTAATGGAATAAAGAGTAAGGTTGCATATAAATCATTATTGTTACTAAAAAGTCCAAAACCCTAAAGGGAGGACACTAGTGTCTAAAACCCTAACCTTGATCAAGAGTTAAGACATGAAAAGCCCCTAATCCTTATCATAGATGGTTGCGAGGGCATTATTAAATAGTAGGCCACTAGAATAGAAAGGGGTTTCATTCTTATTGTGTTGTTTATTGTTCCATAGTTGAGCAAAACAATTGGTCGGATATTGAAGAAAAACAAAGGAAGTAGAAGATCATATAGTAACCATACAATCCATAGTGTCGATGGAAACTTCATAGTGAGTGTACTTTCTTTGTATTTTCATTTCATTATTGAGAAAAAGAGAGAGCAAGACATAGGCCTCACCTTCTAGCTAGGTTTTTTCCATATCAATTTTTCCTAGGGTACATCTTGTGTTCATTATGTGGATGGTGTGTTATTTTCTTAATTTCTTTCATTTCCATTTCAATTTATTCAAGTATTTTATATGTTAATCTAGTAATATTAAATATGAAATTTAAAGTAAAACATTGCATAATAAGAGATAGGTAATAATATAAGATCAGTTGTGACAAACTATTCTAGTGGAATATCCATGATAGTTTACATATTAGGGCATGTGAAATGGCCACAAGCATTGATCAAATTTGAAAGGTTGATCGTACTTTCAATTTGAAGGGTATATATTCATAAAACCCTTCCATAATGAATGAAAGTAGAAAAATATTATACTTTAATTGACAATACTAAACTAAGTGCACACTTAATAAAAAAATGCTAAAGAAAATATTCCCTACCAAATTTTTACACTATTTAAAATTTTGAAATTACTAATTAAATAAATTGTAAATCCAATAAAAATTAATGATAATCATACCTTTTTATTTTAAATGTGGCCTTTAGATCGGATATAATTAAATAAATTTCCATAAAAACATACCATTTCTTTCTAGGAAATTCCAAAAGTTAAAAAATCATAAAATAAATCTTTGGACACAATGATCATTTTTGTTGACACCCATATAAAAGAGGATTTCTTCTTTGTATCTATGTGATGGGTGAACACCACATTTTGTATTCATATCATGTTCAACTATGACAATCAATTCCCTTTAAACTCCTAATTAGCACATTTGGTAGGTTAATGTTAGATATCATTAGGAAAGAGGAAATTGTATCAAATATTGAGGCATTTACCAAAGGGTGAAAATTGTATCAAAACAATATAAAATCCTAGACGAGGTCCTACTTGCTTTACAACCCTCTAGGAATATGAAAATGAAACACGCTTGCATCCATGGTTGATCAAGGCCACCAAGTCTATTGTTATTATTAAGGAAACTTATTCTTCACTTCATCTCTCAATCCATGAAAAAAATGCATGCTAGAGTGGATGTTAGAGCATGATCCATAATGCACAAATATGATGATAGAAATAAATCTATTTGATCCATATTGGATCATCATATTATTTTCCATTATCTCAATGCTTTCATAGTGGAAAAATTGGAGGAATCGACTTGCAAACTCATTTTAGTGCCAGGTCTCAGTTTGGAAAATTGGGGTCTGAAACCTTCCAGAGCCATTTTGAGGAACTAAACGACATTTTTGGGGATTTCAATATCCAAAACCTATGCAAACATCCTTGATGGTGTTCTACACTATGTAACCTTTCCAATAGTGCAAACCATTCCTCAATCAGAGCTCGTATGCAGAAATTATGCCTCCTGCAAGTTGACCTACCTTGTTGACCACCATGGTACGACTGGATGCCACATCATCCCCTCTTAATCAAACATATGGGGCTACCCACATGTGAAATTTAGAGAATATTATATAAGGTCCAAACCTTATCACTAACTGAGGGTTGAGGAAGTCAAACCCCTTCCCGTAGATGGCTATTGGGCTATGTTAATTACTAGGCCACTAGGAGGAGACGGGGTTCCATTATTTAGCATTGTGTGTGTTCCATACTTGAGAAAAGCACCTAGGAATGATATTTTTGAGAGAATAATAGAGGAGGAGAGATTTTGTAGCATCCATACAAGCCATAGTGTCAAAGGAAACTTCAAAAAGAGAGCCTCTTTCTTTGTACTTTCATTTGAAGAAAAGAGAGTAGAACGACCTCACCTTCTAGCTGGGTTTTCTCCCATATTGGGTTTATTAGGTTATATCTTGTGTTTATTTGTGGATGGTGTGTGAGTATTTGTTTAAGTTCTATATTTTTCATATTTCAGCTATTCCATACATTTTAAGAAGAAAACCAATAATTAAAGAATATGAGATCTAAAGGAAATTAACCTTTATAATAAAGATTTTAGTATTTTTTTTAGATTTGTTGTGATGAATTGTCTAGTGGAATATCCATGGTAGTTTACATATTTGTATTACTATTAGGAGTTCAATAAGTTTTCATTAAGGTGAGATAGGTTATAATGCCTCTTTCCTTCTCCTATTTCATCACCTTCGTAAATCCTTTAGTCTTATCCCAAGTTGTTCTTAAGGGGGTTTTAGGATATTTAGACACTTAGGAGTTAGTTAAGTTCAACTTTGTCTATTTTATCTTTAGCTAAAGTATGCTTTTTAGTGTGCCTTTTGAATGTGCTTTTGTAGCTAACTAATCCAATGGTCACAATTATGTTCTAGACATAATATGATTCAACAGTTCATCTTCTCCTCGATATTAACAAAATTTGATTTGTGGCTTAACACTCAATTAGTCCATGATCTCTATTTAAAGAGAATGGATGGTCGTTTTCTTATGATCAAACGTTGATAAATGTTAATGTAATCTATTTTCTTTTTGCATTAATATATTTCCTCAAGGGGTTGTGTCCGCTTGGGTTGTGGAGTAATGTTTCCCTTTTTTAGGGTTTTAACCACATAAAGATTGGTGTATTGATATTTGATCCATGTGTGTGAGAAGTTGCATTAATATGTTCAACCTATGTGGATGCAATTTTTTTTTTAGTAATTATCTTCTCCATAGATTACTTTAAAATCCCACCCAACAACAAAAAAATGTCGCTTCAATTATTTAAGGTTGCAAAGGATACATGTCATGGATCTTTGGCCTGGGATGAGGCATAAGAAAATAGATCTCTAGGAGAATCATAAAAAGACTTAATAGGGAAAAGTATCATTAGATAGATGTCACTGTTGCTAGAAAAATCAAGAAGAAAGTGAAAAGTGTGATAGATAAATATGCATAAAATCAAGAAAAGGTGGATGATCGATCTGGAGAACATTGTTGGATATGTGTTATATTCTTTGCACGGATAGAATTAGTGTCTATGTTTCATTGTGCGTGAATGAGGGTAAGAGGGGGTGTTGCAGGGGGGCAGAGCCCCCCCCCCAAAAAAATCCTTGATTTTTCATGTCCATTTTTGGGTGGTTTTTCGACACATGGTTTTTCATTGATGGTTTTCTATTTTTGGTTAAGGAATTAGGGTTATTGACTAATCCAGGTCATTGGATTAGGGTTTTGGATGTCGTTGGTTCCTATATGTATATTTTATTGTAAACAATGTATGTGTGAATGAATATAGAATATGTTGGTTTTCCCGGTTTGGGTTTCTAGGGGAAAACTATCTGTGTAATGTGTGTATTTTCCTTTGTATATTTTCTATTCTTTTATTGAAAATTTGTTTGCAATAAATAATTGTAGAAGATTAAAATATACATTTCGTATCAGAGAAATTATTGGCTTCAGGGGGACACCTTTGTGGTCATGGGTTTGGCTCGGTATTGTGATAATCCTTGTTACAGTGGGAGATATGTGGTATTGATTCTTCAAGTGAAAAAAAATGGTGAACAATTCGAAAATAGAGATAGAGAAATTTAATGGAAGAAGTTCTGAGTTGTGGAAGCTCAATATGAAATATTTGTTGGTAGACAGAGGTCAGTGGATCATGGTGGATCTAGGTACTGCACCTACATGAACGTTAGCAGATGACTGCAAAACCTTGGATCAGAAGGCAAAGAGCACAATCTAATTGTGTCTCTCATATTCAGTATTACTGAATGTGTTAGGGGAAGCTACAACCAAGGAGTTATGGAATAAGTTGGGGAACTTGTATCAGTCTAAGTCCCTGGTAAGTAAACTATTCTTTTGGAAAAATATGTATAAAGAGAGGATGATAGATAGAGACTTGTTGACAGAGCATCTGAACGCCTTCAATATTGTGGTAAGTTAGTTTTATTTGTTGAGATTAAAATTTCAGATGAAGATAAGTGTATTAGTTTATTGTTCTTTTTACCAGAATCATGGGATAGTTTTGTTGTGGCCATAGGTAGTAATAGAACTACCTTGAGTTTTGATGATGTGGTCTCATCCTTATTGTCGGAGGAGATGAGACGGAAGAACATGGAAGGACAAAGAACAAATGCATTATTTGCAAGAGGACGGTCCTAGGAAATAAATAGATCTGAGTCCTCAAGTTGGATATCTAAGTCTAAGGGTAGATCTAAATCTCCCAAAAAGTTTGTAAAGTTATGTTGGAGATGTGGGAAAGAAGGGAACTTCAAGAAGCATTGTAGATCCAAAAGCATTGAGAAAGT
>JASDQU011403033.1:0-16773 GCA_032191745.1 Picea mariana
CTATCCATATATAATATTATTATCTGAAAATATATCATAACTCATACCGTTTCCCATCAAACAAACTTGGATCCATTACCCAAACCTGGGGTCTCCAACTTCTCATGGCCATAACTCTCTAACCATGAGGAGTTATGTGATGTTCCACATACCACCAGAAATGGAATGAAAATGATGCAAGAGCATCGTAAGTATTCAAGCGAGTGTGAAGGAAGAAGACAGCTGGAAGACCACCAACACACGTTTTGAAATATTTTTGAAACATTAATGTAATGGTTAAAAGAAAGCATGCTTGCATATTGTAAACAGATCTTGAGAGATTGCTCTCATCTGTAAAACATTAAGGCATTTATGTGTAGTTAATGAAATTAGGTAGATTTGAATTCCAGATTAGATAGTTTTAGGAACAAGAGGGAAAATGACTATAGACACCCTCATCTTTGTATCTTTGTATCAATCAGAATCAAGATTATATCAATTAAGCACATTTGCATAGAGAACAGAAGAGAGGTGTAGAGGAGAACCCATGTACAGAAGCCTGAATTAATATATGAAGCTTTGATTCAGACTCATGGTGTTATGATGTTTTCTGAGTATACATGTTGAATGGTATGCTTATGGTTGTTTATTCCCTCTGTTATGCATTTGCTTTAATATTGTGTGACTGTATGATTTCATGTTGAATGTTTAAAGTCTAAGAGAGGGAGAATGAGTTTCAATTGTTTCTCTTCCTGAGTGAGAGAATTTCCTGCAAGGAGTGCAGTGAAATCGTCCGCAAGGAGTGCGTTGACGAAGGTTCAGAGTTTATCTCTGAAAGCTCAGGAGAGATATTGTTGTTCTCATTTCCGCAGAAATGCAGGTGAAGTACAGAAGCCGTGCAAGGTGTGTGCAGGCTAGTTGAAAGCTAAGAACTTATCAACCAAGGGGTGAATTGAAGGACTGTTATTGTAGAGAGAAAGTGAACAGAGTCATGAGTTCAAGTACACTAAAATTATTTGAGGTATTGCTGCAAGGAGTGCGTGCAGGAATTTTTTCGAAGACTCGAAATTGTGAAGAAAGATCAGAAGGGGTAGCGCGTTGAAGTGTTCAAAGGAGGACAAGATCGAACTACTTCAAGGGGAGTCAAGGGTCGAAGAAATATAGCAGAATTCAAGTTCCAGTGGAAGAACCTTGATTTATTTCGCAGGAGTTATCAAGGAGAAACAAGCGGTCGAAATTCTCTTTGGGGAATTCATGAAATCACAAGGACCGTAGGATCCAGGGAAGCTACAGAGTGGGTAGAGGCAGGAAAAATTTCCACTCTAGGATCCAGAACTAATGTGGGCCATTTATTTTTCATTGCACAAGTCGTCTGATCATTTCATCATTTCAGGGATCCTAATGACGAGGAGTTGAGCGCAGTGAATCGAAAATCCCGAAGTCATGAGTTGCGACAGGAATTGGATTAGAGTTTTTGGATTTTAGCACTTCGGGTGTCGGGAAATGGAGAAGCCAAAGATTTGGGAGAGAAAGTCCCAAAAACCCAGGAGAGTGATAGGTGGCGTACTTGTTGCCAGGTGAATTCAAACCTTGTTGACCATTTCAGGGTTCAGAGGTCAAAGGATTGGGAGCCTTTCATATGGATTCACGAAATCGTGAAGTCTGAAATTCTGATGAAGTGAGAAGCCCGTTTAAAAGTCAACCTTTGCTGAGTGCATCAGAGTTTGTCAATTCAGGTTTTGGAGGTTGCAGGGACAGGAACCCTTGACATCATGGATTGTGAAATCGCGAAACCGGAAGTCCCAAATTTGCGAAGGGCGCGATCCTATTACGGGTCAAGAGATTTGGTTTGATGCTTTGTGTTTGATCGTAGGCACACTCATCATGACCTATGGATACACTGTCATGTGTGAAGGGTATTTTCCCGAGGGGAAACCAAAGAGTCAATTAGACTCAAAGGGAAAATTAGAATGATCCTGCGTGGACCTTGGACCTGAGGGTTTGGGGGTTTGCAACAGTTGTGGTATCAGAGCACAAAACAAGCCTTTTCTTTCTGTAGTAGGGGACAGAGGAATATTTCTTAGCCATGCCACTAAGAAGAAGAGACAGACCAATTCCTAATCCATCAGTGGAAAGGGAAATGCATGAACTACGTGCCAAGCTTGATGCCATGGAGACAACACAGAGGCACACAATCGACACTGGGGATATCAATGAGGCTGACAATGAAAATGAATCTAGACATGGAGAATAAGTCACAGTTGAAGATGATGTAGACGAACGCCTATTCAGGGCTGTTGCAAAGATAGGTGTTAGGGAAAATATGGAGATTCCCATGTATGAAGGAAACCTGAATGTTGAAGAGCTTCTAGACTGGATTAGAACACTAGATAAGTAATTCGATTATGAGGATGTTGAGGAAGACAAGAAGGTCAAACATGTTGTCACAATACTTAAAGGGCATGCAGCATTATGGTGGGATGAACTTCAGGCTGACAGACGCTGCAAAGGCAAGAAAAAAATCAAAAGATGGGATAGAATGGTTACAAAGATGAAGGCAAAGTCCATACCCAAGGATTATCAAATTACTTTGTTTCAGAGGATGCAGAACTTGAGACAGAAGCTGATGACAGTGAAAGAATACACTGAAGAATTCTACAAACTAAACATCAGAGCAGGTCATCAGGAAAGTGATGATGAAAAGGTTTCCAGGTACATGAATGGTCTAAGATACGACATTCACGACGAGATGAGCATGATGACCCTTAGAAATGTGGAAGATGCTTATCAGATGGCTTTGAAAGATGAAGAGAAGCTGAGCCGAAAGCAAGTTCAAAGAGGTCAAGGTAGAAGTCAAGCCAGAGGCAAAGCAATTGCCCAAGACAGAACTCAGAAACCTATAGAAGAGTGGAAGAAACCTCAGACTCAACATGAGAGAGGTGGAAGCTCACAGAGAGGACAGTATGTTGATAGAAATATTTTTCCTCGAACCAAAAGAAGAGGAAGAGGCAGAGGTGGAGAAATAAAATTCTTTACCTGTGGGAAAATGGACATAAATCTTATGAGTGTCCAAACAGAAAGAAGGAAGGTGGTGAAACTCACATTGTCGAAGCACAAGGATGGAATGTTGAGGCAGAAGATGTTGAGGGCGAAAAATCACTAATGATGAGGAAAGTTCTCTTAACACCAGAGAAAGAGGCAGAGAACCCAGTCCAAAGGAACAAACTTTTTCAGACTGCTTGCAAGACCAAATATAGGGTATGCAAAGTCATCGTGGACAGTGGTAGCATAGACAATCTCGTTTTTACAGAGATGGTAGAAAAGCTAGAGCTGGAGACTATTGAACATCCAAGCCCATATAGAGTTTNGGAAATATGACAGGAATGTGATTCATGATGGGAGAAAGAACACATACACCCTGGAGAAAAATGGGAGGACTCACATGGTGTTGCTGATTAAGGATAAAGAAGTAAAACCTAAGGTAAGCAACATTGTACTTCTCATGAGTGGGAAGGAACTTCTTAAGGAGGTTAAGAAGAAGGAGGATACACAATTCATTGTGGTCAGGAAGCTTAGAATTTTTTTAACCAATACAAGAGTGGATGATTTACCAAAGGAAATCTAGAAGTTGTTGGAAGAGTTTTCTGATATAGTAGTGGATGAACTACCTTGTTCATTGCCACCGATCAGAAGTATAAATCATCACATTGATCTTATACCTGGAGCTAGTTTACCAAACAAGGCATTGTATAGATTGATGCTGCAGGAGAATGAAGAGGTCAAGAGACAAGTCCATGACTGAATGGACAAAGGGTTGATTCGAGAAAGCTTGAGTCCATGCATTGTTCCAACAATGATCAGCCCAAAGAAAGATGGAGGCTGGAGGATGTGTACAGACTCAAGGGAAATCAACAAGATTACCATCAGATATAGATTTCCTTTGCCAAGGATGGATGATTTGATGGATTGCTTGAGTGGGGCAAGATTCTTTTCAAAGATTGATTTGAAAAGTGGATATCATCAAATTCGTATGAGAGAAGGTGATGAATGGAAGACAACATTCAAGACAAATGAAGGGATGTATGAATGGCTTGTTATGCCATTTGGCTTAACAAATGCGCCTAGTACTTTCATGATATTGATGAATGAAGTCCTGAAGGATTTCATAGGGAAATTTGTCATTGTATATCTTGATGATATATTGATTTTCAGTAAAACAGAAGCAGAACACTTGAAGCATTTAGCTGTAGTGATGAGGAGGTTACAGCAAGAGAAACTGCTGATAAATATGAAGAAATTGACATTTATGAGGATGAAACTCATTTACCTGGGTTTTGTTATCTCTGCAAATGAGTTGAAGATGGATACGGAAAAGGTGGATGTGATTAAGAATTGGCCATCACCGAAAGGTGTGTTTCAAGTTCGAAGCTTCCGTGGTTTAGCTAGTTTTTACAGGAAATTAATCTGAAATTTTAGTGGGATTAGCGCACCAATGATGGACACAATGAAGAAAAGAGACAAATCTTTTCACTAGATAGAGGAAGCAGAGAAGATTTTCAACTTGCTGAAGAAGAAGATCACAGAGTAATCAATTCTGGTGTTGCCAAATTTCAGTAAGACATTTAAGGTCAAGTGTGACGCTAGTGGATTTGCAATTGGAGCGGTATTAAGCCAAGATGACAGGCCAATCGCATACTTCAGTGAGAAACTGAATGAAAAAAGGGTTAAGTACTCCACATATGACAAAGAATTCTATGCTGTCATACAAGCGTTGAAGAAATGGAGGCATTATTTGGTTCCTAAAGAGTTTGTTTTGTACAACGATAATCATGCTTTGCAATTTGTGACTCGACAGGACAAGTTGAACTAGAAGCATGCTAAATGGGTTGAATACATGCAGAATTTTACTTTTGTAATTAAGCATATTTATGGAATTGCTAACATAGTTGTTGATGCTTTGAGCAGGAAATGTTTGCTGATGCAGGAATTCAGAGTCAAAACTTTGGGTTTTGATAATCTCAAAGAAATGTACAGAGATGATCTAGATTTTAAAGAGGCATATAAGGCATCTGAGAATCCAATTCTTAGGGACAGAAGCCAGTGGACCGAATATATGATCCAGGATGGATTATTATTCAGGGGAAATTAGTTATGTATTCCAAAATGCTCCATGAGGGAGAATCTGTTGAAAGAAAAGCACAGTGGAGGATTGGTCGGACACTTCGGTCATGATAAGACGTTCTCAAAACTGAATGACTCGTATTTTTGGCTAGGGATGAGGAAAGATGTCAAACAATTTGTGGACAGATGTAAAATTTGTCAGCACACAAAAGGGAAAAAATAGAATACAGGGTTGTATCAGCCATTACCCATACCAGAGAGGTCGTGGGATGCAGTGAGCATGGATTTTATATTAGGGCTCCCAAGAACACAAAGAGGATTTGATTCAATCTTTGTGGTGGTAGACAGATTTTCAAAGATGTCACATTTCATACCAGGCCAGAAAACCAGCGACACAACTCATATTGCAAACATGTTTTTCAAAGAAGTTGTCAGACTTCATGGTTTGCCAAGGAGTATTATTTTGGATAGAGATACCAAGTTCGTGGGACATTTCTGGAGGACTTTATGGAAGAATATGGGGACAAATTTGTCATTTAGCTCAGCTTATCATCCTCAAACGGATGGGCAGATAGAAGTTTTGAATAGAAGTTTGGGAGATTTGCTGAGGATCCTAGTGACTGAACAACACAGTCAGTGGGATCATATTCTGACATAGGCAGAATTTGCATAATGATTCAATCAATAGAAGAACAGGGCAGAGTCCATTCCAAATTGTGTATGGAATGCAGCCAAGGGGAGTTTCTGAATTGAAAGATTTAGAAAGGACTGAATTCAGGAGTGCTAGTGTAGAGGACTTTGCAGAAGTGATGAAAGAGCTTCACACCCGAATTAAGGAGCGATTGCAGAGTTCAAGCCAAGAGTATAAGCGCAGAGTAGATCAACACAGGTGAGAAATTTAGTTTGAAGTTGGTGATCTTATTCTTGCACATCTGAGGAAGGAGAGGTTCCCAAGGGGAACATATAACAAACTAAAAATGAAGAATATTGGACCATGCAAGATCGTAAGGAAATTTTGGGCAAATGCATATGAGATTGAATTACGCGATGGGATCAGAATTTCACCAATATTGAACATCTCAGATTTGTACCCTTACAGAGTTGAAGAAACAGAACCAAAGAATGAACAGACAGAAGTTCAGTGGACCAAACAAATTCCTGTAGCTAAAAAGCCACAGATGGAAACTATACTTGACAAGAGAGTCAACAGAAAGACCAGGATAAAAGATTATTTTGAATACTTGGTCAAATGGAAGGGACATCTAGTTGAAGGTGCCAGCTGGGAAAATGAAGCAAAAATTCATAAGCATGGATAGACCGTGCAAGATCTCATGAATAGGAGTTCATATAAATTTTCAAGAGAGGGAGTATGATGCAGGAGCATCGTAAGCAGTCAAGCGAGCGTGAAGGCGGAAGATAGCTGGAAGACCACCAGTGCACGTTTTGAAATATTTTTGAAACATTAATGTAATGGTTAAAAGAAAGTGTACTTGCATATTGTAAACAGATCTTGAGAGATTGCTCTCATCTGTAAAACATTAAGGCATTTATGTGTAGTTAATGAAAGTAGGTATATTTAAATTCCAGATTAGACAGTTTTAGGAATAGGAGGGAAAACAACTATAGACACCCTCATCTTTGTATCTTTGTATCAATAAGAATCAGGATTACATCAATTAAGCACATTTGCATAGAGAAGAGAAGAGAGTTGTAGTAGGAGAGTTGTAGAGGAGAACCCGTGTACAGAAGCCTGGATTAATATATGAAGCTTTGATTTAGACTCATGGTGTTATGATGTTTTCTGAGTATACATGCTGAATGGTATGCTTATGGTTGTTTATTCCCTCTATTATGCATTTGCTTTAATATTGTGTGAATGTATGATTTCATGTTGAATGTTTGAAGTCTGAGAGAGGGAGAATGAGTTTCAATTGTTTCTCTTCCTGAGTGAGAGAAGTTCCTGCAAGGAGTGCAATGAAATCGTCTGCAAGGAGTGCATTGACGAAGGTTCAAATTTTATCTCTGAAATCTCAAGACAGATACCATTGTTCTCATTTCCGCAAAAGTGCAGGTGAAGTACAAAAGTCGTGCAAGGTGTGCCCAAGCTGGTTGAAAGCTCAGAACTTATCAACCAAGGGGTGAATTGAAGGACTGATGCTGCAGAGAGAAAGTGCACAGAGTCGTGAGTTCAAGTACACTAAAAGTATTTGAGGGATTGCTGCAAGGAGTGCGTGTAGGAGTCTTTTCAAAGACTTGAAATTGTGAAGAAAGATCAAAATGGGTAGCGCATTGAAATGTTCAAAGGAGGACAAGGTCGAACTACTTCGAGGGGAGTCAAGGGTCGAGGACATCCAGGAAAAGTCAAGTTCTAGTGGAAGAAACTTGATTTATTTCGTAGGAGTTATCAAGGAGCAACGAGCAGTCATAATTCTCTGTGGGGAATTCACAAAATCACGAGGACCATAGGATCCAGGGAAGCTACAGAGTGGGTAGAGGCGGGCAAGCTTTCCACTCTAGGATCCATAACTAACGTGGGCCATTGATTGTGCATTTCAAAAGTCGTTCAATCATTTTGGCATTTTGGGGATCCTAATGACAAGGAGTTGAGCACAATGAATCAAAAATCCCAAAGTCGTGAGTTGCGACAGGAATTGGATTAGAGTTTCAGGATTTTGACACTTCGGGTGTTGGGAAACGGAGAAGGCAACACTTTGGGAGAGAAAGTCTCGAAAACCTGGGAGAGTGGCAGGTGGCGTACTTGTCGCCAGGTGAATTCAAACTTTGATGACCATTTCAGGGTTCGAAGGTCGAAGGATTGGGAGCCTTGCATCTAGATTCACGAAATCGTGAAGTCTGAAATCCCGATGAAGTGAGAAGCCTGTTGAAAAGTCAACCTTTGCTGAGTGCATCAAAGTTCAGCAATTCAGGTCTTGGAGGTTGTAGGGATAGGAACCCTTGACATCAAGGATTGTGAAATCGTGAAACCCCAATTCTTGAATTTGCGAAGGGCGCGATCCTATTACGGGTCAGGAGATTTGGGTTAATGCTTCATGTTTGATCGTGGGCACACTCATAAGGACCTGTGGATACATTTTTGTGTGTGAAGGGTATTTTCCCGAGGGGAAACCAAAGAGTCAATTAGACTCAATGGGAAGATTAGAATGATCCTGCGTGGACCTTGGACCTGAGGGTTTGGGGGTTTGCGTCAAACAAGAACTATACATATATGATATTTTCCCTGAAAAATTCACTTTCCTTCATCTCATTATTCCACAATTAAGCATGGTTTCTCTTACTCCACAAAGCATCTTCCCATGAGGGATTTCACCATAAGGGGACCACTTTGGAGTTCATCCATATTTACTTCTTATCAACCATGACAAAACATAATGATTCATATTTACATCAAACAATATTGGGTCCATTACCCAAACCTTTGTGCTATGGGGCTTTGTTCAAGGGTTGACATCAATGACAACCAACCTTAATCAACAAATTTTTTGTTTGTATTTTTACTATTTTAGACTAGCTATAGAAACCTGTAGCTTATCTTTTACTAAAAATTAGTTTGAATTCAAGTCTCTTTTAAATTGAAAACTAGTAATTAGTTGTTAATAAAGTTTCTAACTTGTTCCTATTTCATTTTCAGGACATGATATATCTTGATGTTGATTTTATGAGGTGGAATATGTTCCATTTAGATGATTAATATCTCTTTCTTGTTTATCCTGTAAATAAGAAAAACTTGTATTAATTTTTTAGGATATAATTTGGTTATGAGTGGTTGTAGGCCCTCCACTTTTGTAATATTCTGATTTCATGGGATCTGATCCTATCTTACGAGATAGGAATTTGAGATTCCAAAAACTCTTTCAATACTCTCTATTTTGTAAATGAAAGGCATCTTGGCCTGGAACCAAAGATGGACGAATGACTTGCAAGGCTTAATGGAACAATGTACAACATTTTGGCTTTAGTCCTTTGTGAATGGTGTTTCATTAATTTTTTTTTTTTTTAATATTGGTATATTAATATGTCGTGTAGCTTTAGAATCATTGATATGTTATGTTTCAGGATATTCGTTTATTAAATATCGTTCATGATTTTGTTGTTCCAGATATTGACACTATGATCATCTTTTCAATTTGAATATCAGTATTTCTCATTGATGTTTAGTTGAACAATGAAATTAATGTGTTGCACTTAGATTTATCTGATTGTAATCATTTGCGATCATAAGATCACATAATTAATTTGTGTTCCCTATTCTGTTATTAAACTCTGGTTATCAATACATTCTAGGAATTTATTCAGAATAGTTTCAGTATAAGTCTATTGTATATTTATCTTTTAGGCGTGGTATCTGGATGCTCTTGATTCATACAAAGGCACAGACACATTTAACGAACTAATATCAGGTTAGCTTCTTTGTGTTTCTAATTTCTGTCATTTATGTATTAATGAAACCAGAAAGTTTAGATCAGCTTTGACTATCTGTACATCTTTGTTTCATAGTTTATTTAATTCAAGTTTTGTTAGATTTATAGAAAGAAAACAAAAAAGATATTCAAATGTGCTTTCTTTATCTGTTTCTCAAAAACAATTATTTTTACATTGATTTTGTAAGCTTCTAGTAAAACTTGCAACTTGTAAATTTTGTTCATAAGTTGATATTTTTTCTACGTTTTCTTTCTCTGCTTGAATACATTTACAATAGTTATATTACAATGTGTATATATATTATTAGTTTTAACATTAGTTTGTTTACCCCCTCCCTTTCTTTATTTTTAGGGCTTTAGGTTGGCTAACAGAGCCATTAAACCCGTCAGAACAAGTTACCCCAAATGGCTTGGGTTACTTAGACAACCATGGACCAGACTTGATCTTCCAGTTGATGGACAATCAATTTTTCCCATCAAAAAATGGCGCTAGAAGGAGGGCCTGGGGTCGATTTAATGATTAAATGTTTCACCCCTCGGCCTTTCATAATTCCAGATTTATTAATCCTTCTTATTTGTCATCTTATAATGCACTACAAGGTAGGTTAGAAGACAAGCTAACTATTTGGAGTCAATCTCTTCAAATTCTTAATGGCTCCTGCCCAAATCACTGTGTTGGAACATTCTTTTAATGTCTCACTACTAGTTATTTCCAGCAAGACAATTGATCTCTTTTCAGAACTCACCTTTGATGGTGAAGGGAACACATATGCAGTAGACCATATTTCTAATTTTTTTATAAATGTTTAAGACATAAGATCATTGATCCTAATGTTACATGCAGATTGTTCACTCTCACTTTCCGAGGTTGGGTTAAAATTTGGTTTGAATCTTTTCAGGCTAATTCTATTCATTCTTTGTCGGAGTTTGTAATTGAGTTTTTACCATATTTTAACAACTATGATTATGATGAATTAAGTGAAGAATTAAGTTGCTTAAGGAAAGAAAACGGTGAATCATTCAATGATTTTTCAATTAGGTTCATTCATGTTTGTACTAGATTCTCTTTGAAACAAATGTCTCTTATTAATGAATGGTTTGAATATCTCATTTCTCTCTCAGACAAGAAATATCAATTAATTGTTAACCAATCTGAATTGAGCACTAACACTCAATCTCAAGATGGTTCAAATTTTGATGTTGATCTTGAAGATTTTGAAGCACCACAAATTTTGTCAAATTCTTTCATTTTGGCAAATCATGAGCAACATCATCTTTTAAAAAATGCAATTGTTACCTCTAATCATTCTTTGTCAACGATGTCTCCTCTTGTTGAAGAAGGAACCTTGACTTTAAAAGACGACAGTTGTCACACTCTCATAGATTCTATAATTGTTTCTAAAGTAAAAGAGGTCGAATGTGAAGTTGATAATCATGTGGATGATGGATCTTCCCTTAATTCAATTGAACAGACCCATGATCAATCAGTGGGAGACAAAATCATTAGGAAATCTTCTATATCTAGTGATTTGGTTTCAAATTTTCCCTTACACAATGAACCAAATTGTCTCTTAAAAACTGTCCCGTACTCTTTAAAAGAGAATACAAAAGAGGTTGATCAGTTTATACAAGGAGAGGGGACAAAACCAGATTTTGAAACGCATATACCTATCATTCCAAGAGATGCATTTCGTCTCCTCAATTCTTATACATATTATTCCTTGTACCCTGATATTTTTTTTCATCATGTTATGCAATCATGTGTTCCAGATCACTTTGGAATGAATTATGCATTATATAATCAGGTACAAATTAATAGAGATTACCGGATAGAAGATAAAGAGGGAAATAATTATGCCCATGAACATATTAATTTTTATTCTCATCAATTATCCGTGGGTAAATCAAGAAATGATTTGAAAGAGTCCCAAATTACATCTTCCATTGATTCATCTCAATTTGTGTTTCGAGAAGGATCTAAATTTTTCCATGATCAATTCTTTGAGGTTGAAAAGTATAATCAGCCAAATATTATTATTAATGATGATTATTCAAAAATGTTGGTCGTTCCATTTAGTTCACCTCAAATAGTCAATCTTGAAATATCTAAGCTCAATGGAAAGTTTCAAGAGAATGAGACACTTATTTTTCGATCGATAATTATGATAAGTTCTTGCCATCTTGATCCGACCTTTTTACAAGATTCTTTCCTTGATAGTCTAATAATTTATTCTCATCGGGAAGAGTTGTCGCATGTGAATTCTTTAAAACAATCCCATATTAGTAATTGCACATATTATGATAGGATTACAGATTGGTTGGAGTATTCATATCTCGAAAATTCTCCAGGCAATGGTAAGATTATCTTCACTTAATTTAGAGATCAAGGAGGTAACTTTAACACACTCATTTTATATCCTTCAGATGGAGAAAATATGGAATGAAAGGAAAATTGTCGGGAGGATGGGGCGCTTCGGTCTAGGCCAATGGTTATGTCAGGTCCCCATAACTCTCACAAGCTTCACAATCTCATTTTTTCATATTTTTGTAACCCATATAATGACAAAATTGCAAAATGGCTAGAGGATTCATGCAAAAAGAATGTTCAAGGGAATGGTAAGATCATGCTTGCCTTGTTTTTAGATGATGATGATAAAGGTAAATATGATATATTTTTGTCATTTTTCGATATAATACCATTCTTGTTAGTAATATTTTATTTTATTTCCATTGCAGGATTGGACTTACTCCGATGGCTACATTGGAAGCATGACTTCACATAGTATTTTGATTTGTTTAGTAGATTTAGGAGTAGGTTTTCTTTTAGTTTTATTTCTCACTGTTTCTCTTTGTAATAATGCAGTTAAAGAACACAAGTGGGTGCACCAAGAGAACCATAATATGACTATTGTCAGGGAAGTCCACTTGATCCTTTTCTCTCTGCTTTTCATTGAATATTTCTTTTCAAAACCGCAGTATTATTATGAAAATTTTAAATGGAAAGTAAGGAGATAAGTTAAAATTTGAACTATCGATTCAACCCTGACCCAAGGTGCCACGAGTAGGACTGCACTCATATTAACGAGGATTTTTCTATTTTCTTTTAAGCTCTCAAGAGATATTTCGCATGATGATTTCAGATCCACCCTCTTGTAAATATTTTTAATTTTCTTTTGATTTTGGTTCTTTTCATTTTGCCTGTTTTCACTGGTTTCTAAATAAATTTATGTTTGTGTCACCATTAGTTTATGAAAGGAAACCAGAATGTCTCATCATAAAGCAACAGTCAAGGTCATTTCAAGGCATTAGTGTTGTAAATTGTTAAAACTCAGACTAGTAAAGGAAACTTTATGTTCAAAATAGTCTTCCTGGTTTCACTTTATAATCACAAGAAGATACGATCATCATTAAAACTCTTTACGTTGTCCCTGTTTTTAAAGAAAAAAACTCAAGTATGCCTTCCTATCCTTGAAAATATTCCTATTTGAAATATAAATTCATATCATGATGAATGCCATCAAACGACAAATTAAATTGAAAAATATAAATTTGTTTGAAGACTAAAATTTTCAGCATCACCCCGCTCTCCTGAAGATCATAAATTTTATGTAAAATTATAAATAACTTCTAGAGAGTTGTGGGAAGTGTCTATAAACCCGTCGGGATATTGAATAGGTTTGAAGATAGCAGGTAAATGCATGCATGATGACAAGACAACTTCGTCGAGGTACTGAACAGGCCTACTGGCAGCAAAGCAATGTCGAGTTCAAGAAAATTACCAGGTATAAATTTTGATATTAATCGTAAATTGTCCTTCATTTTGAATTGACAATTATTGGACAGGGTAGAGGTATCAGAGTGTGTTAATTGATATCCCTGCCGAGGCTATGGATGCTTGCTGGAAGCAGTGACCCTGTCAATAGTATCAGATTCATTGGCCTAAATATCATCTCTCTCATAGTTAAAACTTGTCCCCATATCACATTTGGACAGAAAGACATATGACACTAGACTGTGTGATGTTTTTGAGTTTAATTGGGATGCTTGACTTTCTATGGATTGTTCTTTAATTTTTAACCATTCTGATCTATCCTAACATGAATTCTCTGGTGATGTAAAGATAATTGCTTCGCTCATTAAGTCGCCATTGTTGGCAACCCTACACGATTTCGTTATCTGAACGACAAACAACACTTTCTATAGCTGCCTTCACCTCATCTTGTAAATATTATAATTTGGATATGATTACTGGGTTATGAAAAATATTCGATAACTCTTTTATATTTACGTTTTCATGCTTGATTCATGACTGAAAGCATGAATCAAACATAAAAACTTAGTTTCGTTTTATATCCTTATTCAAAGCATTCTTTTAAAGCGTAATTGTGCTTGCATCTACTTTATATTTAATACTTGAATGATTTTCCTTTGACTGTGTTGAATTTTGATATGATACCTATGTTGATTCGCATTTGAACTATAAACATGTTTATTTGAACCCTTTGCAAATCAACTATAGTCATTGATAGACATGGAAATTAATGCACAAGTATTGTATCCTTTACTTGGTCTCTTGCTGGCACATTGAATTAATAAGCCTATCATTACGGGTTATAGGCTTTCGTACTATGTATGCAAAGATTTTCATTACTAGGAATGGTCAAACATCAACATCGAACCCTCGATGTTCATGCTATGATTGCACAGGGTCTTATTGTGTTTGTTTCAATTTTATCCATTCTGATTTGTTCCTTTTTCTCACACCAACCAAACTTGGAACTATTCTGAGTCACCCCTGTTGCATTATGGCACCTATGAGGTGAATCCAACCAAATGAATCTGAGTTTTTTTGTTTTTAAAACCCTATAATTTCCTACCAGACACACATTTTTGCGGGAACATTATTGAGCAAACCGGTACGAATTAGCCAAAACCCTTTAGAACCCATTATGGAAATGGGGTCATTTACCTTAATTACGGGTGAATTCTTCAAAAACGATACAGTTTATGAGATACATATCATTCTTTGGAGGGAAAAATCTCATAATTTATTTGCGGCTCAAGTAAGCATTTTTGTTTGTTTTTCTCAGAGATCCAAGCCTATTATTGGTTTTGCTGGGTTCCAAGTTATATATTCCCTTCTTTTGTTTATGAGACTTCAGTAGAATTACCTCTCCATATCAATAAAAACTCCATCTCTTGCATGTCTAACACTGCTATTGAAAAACTATGTGTTCATCCACAAAAAGACTATGCTATCACAGATCTACTCTCTGTTGCAGTTTGAAATCCATTGGGAGAAGGCCACGGTCTGATTTCATATCCAAAAAATAATTGGAGGAAGTCTTAGATGTATTAAAGGATAAATAACCCTCCAATTAATGAGCCAAATCATGTTTCATTAACAAATCAATTGTGAATAAAAAAATGCCAGCATGAGGAACAGGGTAATTCGATTTTAATTTGGCAAACAAATTGAGCAGGTTGGTAATGTGTTTTATAAAAACTAATTTTAACACATTCATAAATTCATATGCTTCTTTGTCTAATCTATGAAATGGTAAAAGTGTTTTTTTTATTCTTTTTTTATTTGATTCGGTTGGAAAAATAAAATAGTTAGATTTAAATTTTTTGTTTGTATTTTTACTATTTTAGACTAGCTACAAAAACTTGCTTATCTTTTTCTAAAAATTAGTTTTAATTCAAGTCTCTTTTAAATTGAAAATTAGTAATTAGTTGTTAATAAAGTTTCTAACTTGTTTCTATTTCGTTTTTAGGACATGATATATCTTGATGCTGATTTTATGAGGTGGAACATGTTCAATTTAGATGATTAGTATCTCTTTCTTGTTTATCCTGTAAATAAGAAAAACTTTTATTAATTTTTGAAGATACAATTTGGTTATGAGTGGTTGTAGGCCCTCCACTTTTGTAATATTTTGATCTCATGGGATCTGATCCTATCTTACGAGATAGGAAGTTGAGATTCCAAAAACTCTTTAAATACTCTCTATTTTGTAAATGAAAGGCATCTTGGCCTAGAACCAAAGATGGATTAATGACTTGCAAGGATTAATGGAACAGCGTACAACATTTTGGCTTTAGCCCTTTGTGAATGGTGTTTCATTAATGTTTTGTTTTATTTAATCTTGGTATATTAATATGTCGTGTAAATTTAGACTCATTGATATGTTATGTTTCAGGATATTCGTTTATTAAATATCATTCATGATTTTGTTGTTCCAGATATGGACATTGTGATCATCTTTTCAATTTGAATATCAAGATTTCTCATTGATGTTTAGTTGAACAATGAAATGAATGTGTTACACTCAGATTTATCTGAATGTAATCATTTGTGATCATAAGATCACATAATTAATTTGTGTTCCCTATTATGTTATTAAACTCAGGTTATCAATACATTCTATCAATTTATTCATAACAGTTTTAGTATAAGTCTATTGTAGATTTATCTCTTAGGCGTGGTAGTTGGATGATCTTGATTCATACAAAAGCATGGACACATTTAATGAACTAATATTATGTTAGCTTCTTTGTGTTTCTAATTTCTGTCATTTATGTATTAGTGAAACCAAAAAGTTTAGATCAACTTTGACTATATGTACATCTGTGTTTCATAGTTTAGTTAATTCAAGTTTTGTTAGATTTATAGAAAGAAAACAAAAAAATTATTCAAATGTGTTTTCTTTATCTGTTTCTCAAAAACACTTATTTTTACATTGATTTCGTAAGTTTCTAGTAAAACTTGCAACTTGTAAATTATGTTCATAAGTTGATATTTTTTCTATGTTTTCTTTCTCTGCTTGAATACATTTACAATAGTTATATTACAGTATGTATATATATTATTAGTTTTAAAATTAGTTAGTTTACCTCCTTTCTTTATTTTTAGGGCTTTAGGTTGGCTAATGGAGCCATTAAACCTGTTAGAATAAGTTACCCCAAATGGCTTGGGTTATTTAGACAACCCCAAACCGGACTATTCTTCTAGTTGATGGACAGTGAATATTTCCCATCAACACCTCCCAAGTGTATCCTTTACCTCTTTTTGTTCATATTGGCACCATTAGAGGATTTTGATAAGTAGGTATTGCATTAAGACAAAGAGGGGGGTAGAGGGAGGGAGGGAGGGAGGGAGAGAGGGGAAAAGTGTGTGTGTGTGTGAGAGAGAGAGAGAGAGTGGGGAGGGAGAGAGAGGTGTAAATGAGAG
>JASDQU011403033.1:33526-44430 GCA_032191745.1 Picea mariana
TTTACTTTTACTTTGGGGACAATGCGAAACAATGAGTTCGATTAGGTCTTGCAGGAGGTCTGTGCAAATCGAATTTGGAAAATATATGTGGATTAGCCATGGAAGAGAGATTTGAAGGTAATACAAGAGCAATTATCATGGCACCTGATAAATTCATAGTTTGTCCTAATTAATTAGGACAAAGCCGTCAGCTGGCACAAAGATTTGACCAACTACAAGAGGCTTCACAGTTCAGAGAACACGTCAACGTTTAAGTCACAGAGGTTTGACGGGCTACAGTAGGCTTAACAGTTCAGAGAACACGTAGACGTTTAAGTATTCGCAGTAATTCTGCGTGGAAGTATTCTGTTGGATGAATTATTCTCTTACCTTGAGAATTTCCTAATTATTATCTTCTATTAATCTATCACTTAATAATTAAAATATATATTCTCTATTTTATGTTAAAAAGGAGAGGAAAAGTTCTCAAGACTCACGTTACACATTGTTGTCACTGGCAATATGGTGGAAGACAAAATTCTATAGCTGACAAAACTCTACAGCTGTCCTGTACCAATAACCTCGTACTTTAGTTTCCCATCGAACGAATGAGAAAATCAAATATGTACAAACTGGATGATAATGCTAAGATTTTCATGATCTTTAGTACATTTCTCTTTATCAGGTTTGAGTAACTTCCCACTGTAGCAGAGACGAGACTTCAGATTGCTTACTTTTACTTTGGGGATACCTAATACAATGAGTCGAATGTTCTCTAGTCTTAGCTTCTGTGAGGAGATCTATGCATTAACGAATTGTTCTTTTGACTAGAGGTGGAATCGAGCCTATTGCAAGTCTTACAAGGATACCATGAGATAATTCTAATTGTAATTCCATAAGTATTGAGATTGAATTCCTCATGGAAGCTAAAGGAATCTCATGTAAACAATGGGATGCAACCCTTCTAAAACTTGACATTGATATAGAAGCTACTAGGTAAAAGACAAGGTTAATCAGTGCCATGCAGGAGATCTAGGAGGGGTTGTCAGGGCACCTAATAAATACACAGTGTGTCCCAAGAAACGCGTTGACCTTGCACTTAAGGGATGATCTTTCTACACAAAAAATTTAGATGTGCAGTGGCTACCCTGTTTGTGATTCAGTTTAAATTGTTGAATAACAATAGTCGAGATCTTAGGTGGATAAGGATTAAAATCTATGGGAACAATACACAATTGAAATAAGGAATAAATTATTTTCCCTCCTGCTAAAGGGTACTCTGTTTGTCAATTAGTTCAAATTATTGAATAATAAAAGCTAAGATCTCAGGTGGGAAAGGCTTAAACTCTATGGGCACAATATACCTTTGAAATAAGAAATAAATTATTTATTAGAACGGGTGAGAGAAATATTTATTTCAGGAAGAGGAGGTCAGGGTTGGTTATTGAAAAATAAAGAAAACAAAATGAATCACATGGTTGAAGTTAATCTAGGAATATATTTCTCACAAATAGATGCTATAAATTAACCAGTTCATTGAAATACAAATTTTACAAGAATCTCCTCTACTTTGTTTGCTTTATTTTGTACTTAGAACAAATAGATTCAAACCTACAAGTCGCACGCAGAGTTTTAGCCAAGGAAGAGATATTACAGCTTTAACAAAAACTCGCAAAGTACTAAACTGAACTGTTATATAAAAAAGTGAAAAATAATGAATATGTACTTAATGGACTGATTGCAGATTAGAGTCCATTTTCTTCTTTATTTAGTGCCATATAATCTTTATTTGCATGGTGAATTTTCTGGAAATAAAAAAATTAGCATTTCATCATATAATATACACCAAATTTTTTATATCAGATAAAACTAAATCAAATCAGGGAGAAAAATAACCTGACCTACTTCGTTGAATTGATAACATAAGTTTCATATCTCCAACCCTGGCATCCACCATTGTAGAGCACCAACACATCTATGAGCACGCACACATAAACGTAAAACACAAATAAGAATAACAATATGTATAAAATAAGCAAAGGGAACATTCCAAACCCTATGAGACCAGAGCACACCACACAACATGATGAAGAGCGAAGAGAAAATAAAGAAGATCCCATAACCATTTCGTTTTTTTATAAAATTGTATAATAACGGTAAGAATTTCTCGATCTTTAGTATGATTCCCATATACTAGGGATGTGGGAGTGGGCGAGGGCACTAAAATGACTAGAAAGCATATTGAAAATGACAAATAACTTTATGACCGTTACCCATATACTAGGGAAATGGGAGTGGGAGTGGGCGTGGGCACCAAAATGACTGTAAAGCATGTTGACAATGACAAATAACTTCATGGCTATTTCCCATATACTAGGGAAGTGGGAGTGGGCGAGGGCACCAAAATGACTGGAAAGCATGTTAACAATGACAATGATAGATAACTTCATGACTGTTGGTGGAATTTCAATTTTTTATATTATAATTTTTAGTTCTTTTAATTCGTTAGTTATTTTAGCTCTTTATAATTTTAAATATTATATTTCATTTATTCTTTATATGTTTAATAGTCCTAGGTTTATATGATTATGATAACATTATTTTGATTATTATTGAAAAAAAATATTAAATTAAATTCATATTAAATAGTATTTATTTATTTATTTTGTTTCAAATGCACTTTAGGTTATCCATTAGATAATAATGAAAATGGAGAACCTTATAACTATGACCTAATTTTTGTAATCTAAGTTTTTATGAAATAACTAAAATGAATCTACTTTTCAAATCAAATTAAACTTAATCTAATTCTTAAATGAAAAATTAAGATTGGTAATAAACTAGATGGTAATGAGAACAATGCATTGTTTCCATTGTGAATTTGTACTAAACTCTTTAATCTTATTCATAAATATAAAGAGATTTTCACGTGCGAACTCTTTTAAATTTAAAATGAAATGTTATCAAGCATATAAAGTGATGGATAATAGTTCACTTGGTAAAGAATTTACAAGATTAGAGACTCTGAGCACACAAGAATAATTGACAAATCATTCAGAGACTCCCCACTTCATGTGAATGTTAGAAATTAATAAATAAGTAAGAAATATCATTCCAACAAGAGAACAATCCACAAGATACAATTGTAAAACCCACAAACACCAAGGAAACTAAGAGAGTAAGGAATATTCCATAACTAATCCTAGATCCTTAACAATGTGAAAACATGGATGACAATGACCATGTCATTCACAATTGAAGATAACTTGCAATGAAAATAAAAGACCTCGTAAATGAACTAATCCTAGATCCATAACAATGTGAAAACATGGCTAACAATGGCCCTTTTATTCAAAATTGTCGATAACTTACAATGAAAATAAAAAACCCTGTAAATGAACGCAAGATTTCCCTTTACACAAAATAGGGTGACTATTAGCCTCCCAAGTGACTCATAGTCTTCTTACTCTACTTGGATCTTGAACCTTACATGGCATTATCCTCATTCCACAAATAGATGATGAGGATATTCTTTTAAACATACTATTTAAATTTACAATTATTCTCCATCCATTTACACTTAAAACAAAAGGTTTATTCTCTATTTCTCATATGCCTCCTCTCCTCTTTAATTTATGCCTGCTCTCCTCTCTAATTTGTGATTGGTTCATTCATGGAGACAATCTCCTTTGATGGTTGTTGAAGCATGGTGACATAATATTTTGTAAGAGATTCAATAAGTGCAAGTGTGTGAGGCACTACACCAACAACAATATTTTTCACTTAATCTTATTATAAATAACATAAATAGAAATGGATTCCACATCACAAGGATTGTTTTGTGCTACTTCATTATAATCCTTTTCTTAAATTATCAGTTTCCTCGGTGAATGTAAAGGCATATCTTGCAATAGTCGAAAGAATAACTTCCAAATCTCTTATTCTAGTCTTTGTAAGAAACAAAATGCATTTAGGTTCAATGTCTTTAAATGTGTTTGTGTTTTTGGACATAGTATTAGAAATATTTGCAAACACATCATTTTTTTAACAATTTTCTAGGTCCTCAAAATATCAAGGCTATTTTCTTGTTTATTACCCTTTTAATGCTCCAAAGAAATCCTTATCGAGCTTTTTAACAACCATTATACTTATTCCAATGCCATCTCTCTTAGAAATACCATTTACACTACCAAAACTAAATGACTCAGAATAATTGATTGAACACTCTAACGAGGTGAATATGTCACCAAGCATCCATCATTGCTATAGTTACTAGTGTTATTTCCATTGTTTTCCCTATGACTCCAGCAAACATAGTTTATTAAATATCTCAATTGAATTATAACTATCTTGACTTCTTCTTGAGTCATTTCATAACTTTTGAAGCTATTTTAAAATTGTTGATATTTTACTTATACAACTAGCAGTTATGGTTCTTATTTATTATTACAATCATTTAGCACATTAGCTAAATATATAATATCACTGAAAGAGAGATAATCACATAAACAAGAGAGACACAAATATTATCTTGGGTGTTGTTCCTGAGTTTATACTTAAGGCTTTGAAGTATAATGTCAAGGCATCCGAAAAATAAAGAGAGTTTTTAATATGAAAAGAAAATCAATTATTTAGGGAAAGAAGCTATGGTTTATTTCTAAGATGTCTTTGCCTAGCTTCCCAACATTCCTGGACGCTAATGTCCTATTCAATCACTGTCCATGAACGTTCAAGTTCAACCCGGGTGTTRGTGGTCTCTAAGATGGTATTAAWTTTTTTTAAGGCAATGCTGTTCTGATCCATGAGGTTGGGCTCAATATTAGGCTATCTTGCAACAGGTACAGTCATRGAGGAAAGAAATTTAAAAGATCTGTTGTTTTTTATGTCTTCTTTTTCTATTTTCGATTATATGAGAAAGTTCCTAAAATTGAATTAATGGAATAACACTTYAGAGGTCGTTTTCCGTATCTGAGTCAAATTTGAAAATAATAAATGTGACGAGAGAAAAACATAAAGCTGTTAAAACAAAATGAGGCATCAATCACATAAGAATCTCACTCTGCAACAAAAGAAGAAAAATGGATGTGAAACTTTTAATGAAGCGTAAAATGTGGGAATCTAACTAACTCTCGAGTCTTATATTTGCTAATAGCAAACATAGAGGAAAATCTGTAAGTAATCAGATAACTCAATAAACATATAACCACAATAGATGTTGTACTAATTTGTGATTAGGCATTCATCAAAGACATATGAATAAATATGATGGAATATGAAAGAACAAAAGAACACATAACTCGGGATTGATGAAATATGGAGTCTCCGATATGTACTTGTATTAATTCTTGAAAAAAAGGGGATATTTCTCTATTACAATTGAAAAAACCAACCCTATGTTAGTCTTTTGAAAATATATTTATACAAAAGGACACCAACCCTAGGTAGTTGGAATTCTCTTTATTCCTAGATAATAACGGTTACAAAATAAAAACCCGAACCGTTTCATTTGGTTCTTTTCTATCTCTCCCTCATACCGGCAGAACAGGTATGCATATGTTACTTCATTGATCCTTTGAAGTATTTCCTTCACCTTGMTAAAGAAATTTGAAACACCTGCTTAARAATTGTACTAATAGTATTGAAGGCTTTGTCACATCTTTTGCCTAAAAAAGATACAACGTTCTCTGTAATCGTGGAAACCTGTCTTCTATCYTTTTATCTTCAGAAKTCATTGACTGTATTTGTAAATTTGGMTTTACCAGCCATCTATCTATTTGAGAGATGTCAACCTKCTCGAGTTGTGAAATTTCAATATGAGCTTCACTTAAGCTTTCTTTGAGGTCAAGTTGGTGMTTTATAACATTKATTTGTCCTAGTATTCCAGAACAACCATCCTTTCCAATGCCTAGTGATTTTTTGTCTAGCAAATCAAAAGCCTCTTCACAATATTCTTTTATTTCTCTGGCCATTATTTTACTCTCATCTATATTTGCCTCCCATGTGTTTAATATTATATCACCTCTGATTTGTTTTGCAACAGTCAATTTAGGAATTCAGGTACTTCTTCTCTAGCCAATGATACAACCGCTTTTTGGAAAGTGGCTCGGGTTGTTGTAGCCTCTTTTTCTTTGAAARCAATATTATCTAATGATTGATTTACTTCCCGAAAGTGATTTTGAATGATCTCTACTTTAGCCAAAAGGCTTTGTTGTGATATTTCCAATTTCCATAGCACTTCCAATGCTTGAGCTTGGAACGCTGCTATATCCATAACTATTTTCTCAGTGGAACATACCTTGTCTTGTAATTGTTTGATCGACTCATCTTGTTGGATAATCTGTCTTTCRTTCACTTGCATATTCTTATGCATGTCATCTAGACTAGACTTGAGCAATTGGATTTCCTATTTGTCAACAACTCTGGCCTATTCAAGTCCTTTATTTACCTCATCTCTAATATTATTCTCTGTATTCCTTATTTGAATTTGCAACTAACTTATCATTTGATTCCTTTTCTTCGGTCTTGCTTTCATATTATCAACTGAGAATAAGTTGGTCGTTGCGAAAGATCCCAAAGAGCCTGCTACCTCTGTAGCAAAGTCTTGTTCTTCTAGATTTTGTCCATCCAGAAGTACTCTATGATTTTTTACCATTGCACCCTCTCTCAGGTGCATTTCTTTCTTTACAACAACCTTTCTTTTCTTATTGAAAAATTAATTGGTATAAGGTATTTATTCAATAGGGATAGGTGTAATATATCCTATGAATATTGCCTCTATATTAGGGTTTCCTCTGGTGAATTGTAGTGGAGTGATAGCCTCAATAGGGTTGTCGATTTCTATAGATAATTGTTTTCCAGCTGCATCTGTAGTTGATTTATCAGGTGAGGATGGTGGTTTATATTCTCCTTGCTTTTTTGATATCTCTGACTGATCTTTGGACTTGTCATCAAATATCTTTGTCATCGGGGTATCCTTTTTCTGAATTAAGATTTCCAGATTCTCTGGGTTTTCTGGGGCTTCTTGTTTGCTACAGCTTCTGATTTCTGGATTCTAAGTCTATGTTTGTTGTTTAGAAAGAGAAGTTGGGTTTTCCCCTTGTAATATTTTTGGAATACTATTTCTTCGGTGCTTTTGGAAGTTGTAAAAATCAATCATTTTCTCAGGTGATAGAGCTTGAACTCGGCTTAGGACTTCTTGGTAAGACCTCACCCCTCGGAACATTTCATCTTGAGGGGATTCTTCATGTTCATACCTTTTGAGATTACAACTGGCCATATGGTTACCCATGATTTGATATGGATCATACCTTCTAAATTCAATGTCTACCAGTTTTACCTCCTCTAAAGCTGCAGCCTCTACTTGGAATAACCAAAATTTAGTAATGAAAATCTTCCAACCTGTAGAGGAAAAGCCGACCAAAATTTCTTCTGAGCTTCTTTTAATTCTTTACCCATGCCCCTTGTTACTATCTAGTAAGCCACTTCTCTACACACCAGTCTGTCAGGCATAATCTTTGGGACAACATGGGGGGGAATTGAGCATCCGAAAAATTTGATATAAGTGAAATTATCTTCAATAAACCAATATGAAATTGTTTTAAGGTTTTCCATAATTTGATCTAAAATCCAAGGGGGTGGATAACCATATAATTTTTGATGCACATGAATCACTACATCATGACAAATTTCATAAAAGAAAACTTTTACCTTTTCTTCCCATAATTTAGAATGATAAAAATGAATAGGTTATGTACAGGTTGGGTTCCAGTTCCAATTCATTAGTGGGAATGGAGTTATGTAACAGATAGCATCCATGACATACAAAGACATATAGAAATCTGTAGGTTGGCCTTTCGACTTCTCCATTTGGTACTCATCAATTTCTTTCGCTAGGTTATCTGACAAAATCTGAGACCAATCGAAAGTGAAACCCTCAGCTACCTCATGCATGATTGATACCCATTTCACTGGGAAATGAGTAGGGATTTTTCTTCCAAATAATCTAAATACATCATGGCTATATAGAACATATATTCATTCAATTATGCCATGGCATAAACACCATGAGAATCAGCTCTGAATTTCGCCGGAATTCCCCACCATGTTTTCACTATATCTGGGTAGGTTCGGTCAAATTCTGTACATTCCTTTCGTTGAAAGTCTTCTACAAATGAAGCATTATAAATATATTTAAAAATAGGGGATAGATTGTACATTAATTGAATGTGTTCTTTCCTAAAGGAGCCGACAACGGCCTTTTGGTGATTTATGATGCTCCTGGTTTGCACATCAGTGTTCTCCAGCACCCAACTTATCATGTCATTGTATGGCATGAGTTTCGGCGGTGTAGCTATTTTGTGAATTTTAGACTCTGCTATAACTCCGAGTTTAGTTTTGAGTTTATCATTTGTTTCATTTCTAGAATCATCCGGGAAATATATCACTTCACGATCCAAAATTTTGAAGATCTACATCCAGGACATAATTGAATCTACAACATGCAGTGTGGTATCAGATATGGCGTCTGCATTCGGATTTGAGCCTTCACCGGCTTCATCACTCGTTCTCAATGTTTTCCTAGGTTCCATGGTGTCTGTAATATAACATGAATACCTGTTACAGAGAAAAATGCGTAAGCTCTTCTCGAGTAAAACCTACTACTTTTTTGAAAGTAAGAATGAAATTTGAAATAAGAAGCTTTTGTTCATTCTCAGTCTGTCTTAATTTCGAGCGTGCTTCTATGGACGATGAATTTATTTGTTTTAATGAGGAGAGTACAACTAGAGATATGCACCTATTGGCCCTTGACCAAGTTTTGGGAGATTCTTGGTCATGATGACCTATTTTGGACTTCGAAATCCTATCGAAGGAGGAGTGCAAGACAAAGTGAAGATCACGGGATATCGACCCATTTTTGGGTCCTTTTTGGGTTTTTGAGATTATGTAATGGGAATGGGATGTCAGTCCATGGGTTTACCCATGCTTAGGCCTATTTTGTAATGTATAAATAGATATATAAGTGATGTAAGAAAGGGATGCAAGTCAGTTGTAAATGTATGCTAAGTGCAAGTAGGGTTTGTAAATGATTTGTGCATACTGCAAGAGACTTGCAAAGCTAAGTGCAAGTGGTTGTAACAGACTATGGAAGGATTTTTGCTATAACGTGAGGAAGGAGGATCTAGCGAGGTGTGCAGATCTCCTGTCCTAGGAAGAGTAGGATTTTGGTGGCTCTGTGCTTGTAACCGATTGAATGAAGACAATAAAGAAGAAGAGTTGGTGGACGTATCCCCAAGGTGGGGGTAAACCATGTAAATATTGTGTTACTCTACTCTGTGTGATGTTCTGATGCATTTATGTGTTATTTTCTAAGTGATTTGAGATGATTAGATAGATCTGCTTATGCTTAGTGATAATGATATGTGAGAATGTTAGATCTGATCTATATGAATATTCTTAGTTCTTGATCTACTAGATCTAATCTATTTACCTATGCTAATTACTTAAATAAATTAGATCAGTGTGAATGTTGTGAAGCTCTGTTTTATCAACGAAGTGGATATTGATTGCATATTGATGAACCGATAGTGCTAAGTGCTCTATTAAGTATTATAATCACATATATGTGTCCCAGCTAAGGTCGTAGACACCTGAGTCTTGCAACCACCCCTACCTCTACCTCAAGTGAGACTTCATCTGCTTCGCAGGTGTTGTTGAAAAGGACAATAGTTAGGGTTTTCTTGGTGCGTTGTTATAGCGTCGAACCTTGGGTCTGCCCTTGTGCCAACAAATGGTTCCATTGCTGGGACTTGAAACTATGATTGATGGGAACTAAGAAAGAAGAAGCTTTGTGCAAAGATTCATTCTGAAGTTGTGAAAGCTCTGTGCATAGATCTGTTTCCCTAGTGCGCAACATTCTATTTGATCTCTGGAGCTTTGTGCCAAGAAGAAGGATCAGATCTGAAAGAAAGAGGTAAGATCTATAAGCTCTATGCTCTGATAAAGGTAATAATAGTAAAAAGTTCTAGATCTGGAAGCTTTGTTCTCTGTAAAAGTAAGATTAGTGGAATTTTTTGTTTCTAAAGTATGGATCTAGGTATGTTTGATAGATTTTTTCCTAGCTTGAAAACTAGGGCACTAATAGATAAAAGAAGGTTTGATATGAATAGATCTGATAAGAATAGTGAAAGATATGTTATACCTATGCATAGAAAGAATGTTTGGACTAACAAATGGATGGAAGATCCTAGAAAGAAATTGTTGCAGGTTAGCTCCTATGATCCTAGTGCGCAATACATGAGAAGTTGGGGATAATTTAGAAGAAAGAGAGGATTAACCCTCTATAACATTTGCAGAAGACTGGGACATCTTGCTAAGGAATTCCTTGGGAGAAGACCTAGTTGTTTTTGTTGCAAAGCTATGGACCATGAAGTGTTGGATTGTCCTAGAATGATCTCTAAGCTTGAAAGAATGAATCTAAATCAAGAAAATCCTAAGGCAGATCCAGAAATAGCAAAACCCCAAAAAGAATTAGAGAAAATATTGCTACAAATAAAAGAAACTCTGAATGACCATCGACATGTCGGATTATCAGAGGTATTTAAAGAAAAAAATGCCTTGAAGCAAGAATAAGAGACTTCGACATTGACTGTGTTTTGGATGAAGAAGCACAGGCGAATATTATGACATAAAGAACTTGGGAAATTTTAGGGAAGCCTGCTATGACTCCTTCATTGGGAGGAATAGGGTTATTCAGAGGAAAACTGATAAACCTATGTGGAAAGCTCACTCAGATATCTATGAATGCCAATGGAACTTCGACAAAAGAAGATTTTGAGATTATTAAATTTATTTAGGACAGCGCCCCATTTACCATGTTACTCGGAAAACCTTGGATTGATAGAGATCAAGCCAAAAATAAGGAATAA
>JASDQU011403034.1:0-11408 GCA_032191745.1 Picea mariana
CCATATGATGTAGATGATAATGTTCTCGATGATGCTATATATGATGATGATATTATGGAAAATTATGACAGTACTGATGATGATGTTGATATGTCCAATCCATTCGACGATGATTCTGAAATACCAGATGATGATACAGAGTATGATGAGTTGGATGAAGAAGAAGATCAATGATATTCCTACATGTGGTGAGTGATTTGTACTATAGATCTCTTATGTTTTTCTTCTTTCATGTAATCTTAGTGTTGTTTTTAATTATAGTTGTTGAATCTAGATAGATTGGGTATTGGGGAAATGGCAATGTTCATGATGAAGATGATATTGACGATTTTGAGTTTGATAAAGAAGAAGATGAATGATATATAGAGGTATGTGTTTTATATGATGATCTTTATATATTTTTATTTTGTATAATATAGTATTTTACATGTTCTTTATTATTTCAAATTGGGTATGGGGGGGGGATAATTAGAGATTCCACCTTCACGTGGTTTCCCCTGTTTAGTAGAGAATGAACTATTCTCGAAACCAAGAGAAGCTCATGAAAAATGAGGTTTTCTCATAAAATATTTGGTTTTTTGAGCCAAATTTTTCATTTTAAGCTAAGTTGGCTCTTGGTTTTGGGCATGGTAAAATTTGACTTGACTTAAAGAAATTAGCCCAAAATCCAAGTTCTAGTTCCAATTTCATACGCCCTAAGATAGTACCTGCACACAAAGACAAATAAGGTTAGGTATTCTTGACATTTTGGCAAAAAGGTATAAAGGGATTTTTCATGGCACCTACTAAAGGTGCATGCAATTGGAAAAACTAACAACCGACCAAAACTAAAAGGGATCAATATGTTGACTTTCAATGAGAGGTGATCTAGCCATGGTGTGTAGGAATATGCCTAGCACCTTTAAAATTATCATTCTCCAAATATATTATACAAATTTTACAAGGAAATTGTACTAGGACTAGACACAGGCAACAGTGACCTGTGAATGGGGCCAATGTTGAAATTTTTTCAAACTATTTCTAAATGCATTGAAATTTGACATGGATAGACTATTCACATGCCTTAATGATATGAGAGGGTTTCTTGACTCAAATTTGACTCGCACACCTACTTTCTTCCATAATCAATTCCTCATGTAAAACATAAACCCTAATTTAGTGGAGTATTTGATTTTTTCCCAGTGAATGGATACTCATTAGGTGAGAAGTCCTTTCTTACAACAATAATTTAGTGCCTACCTGTAATGAGTTGGTCTATTTAATACCTCTTTTTTCCATTTGGTGACAATAAGAGAGACATTGCTTTTTTCCATCCTGTTAAAACAATTGGCCCCATAATTTTCTAGAACATATAATGACATGAATTCCCAATCTTTAAAAAAATTAGATAAATCTCAAATTATTTTGTGTCCTTCATCCATAGTTTCTTGTACCATAAGGAGATCCCAAAGTTCTTGAAGTTGAGGATAAGTCCCAATTTTCCTTTCCCTCGAGTTTGATAGTAAAGTCATAATTAGTGCTATGAACCGTAATGAATGGAGATTTATGCACACCATCTTATGAGTCTACTCTTGATACTAGAAGAGTGGGATTATAAATTTTTTCCTTATACTTTCTAATAGAAACAAAAAAACAAAATTGTTCCAAAGAAACCATAGAATCGAAAGATCACTTACCAGAAATAGGTACAAAGGAAATCTCTTGAATCTGTGAAATTGGAAAAATAACCGACCCTCAAGCTCCTAGATCTATAGATAATTATGGTCACCACTTGATTCCTCCAGTTTATTTTTAGGTATTGATCCCAAGGAAGCCATCTCCACCCCTTTTACAACCTTTGGAACTGGATCAATATAATCACCCACTTCTCTAACCTCAACCTTCATCCAAACTTGGGCCCTCTTTTTTTCACCAAACCTTTCTAAAAAAAGGTTTAAGATAATATAATACCACATGCCATACAAATGACAATGAGTGTATCAAAAAGAAATTTTACAATAATCCAAAATTTGCATGTGATTCCTATCTTTGACTTCAATGTCCAATGAGTCTACAAGACACTCTACTAAGTCAATATCCACCAACACATGAGATACAATCTAGTATGGATTGGGTAGGAAGGATGGATCCACCTCTAGAACCCTGTCAACCAAGCACCTTGTTTCCCTAATCCCTTTCTCTAACTACAATTCAAATGGAAATCCTGGTAAATTGACCCAATTCATGCTCTTCCTTGAAAATTTCATTCTGGGATCAAATAAAATATACCAATCCCTCAATGACAAGTATGAAGAGTCTCGTGACCATTGTCCCTTTAAAATATGCAGTGCATCCTTGTCACTATGGAATAAGAACCTTAATCAAACCTGAGTCAGTATATGAAAGATACTCCCATAACCTAGAATATGAAACCATTGCTTATGTAACCAATTATTCAAAATCCTTCTGCTTGGATTTATAAATTGAAATATCCCAATTAATTCCTTCCCTGTGAACTATGAAACATGTTCCACCCTTATATCTTCCCCTAGAGCCATCCATGCTTGAGCGTTTAAATTTTTCACCACTTTTTTCTATGTTTTGGCTTGACTCTCTCCTCATGATTTAGAAACACTCCTACATTTCAAAATTTATATAAAGCTTCCAAATCCAAGTTCTTTCCTAGAAACTCAAAACCCCTAATAAAATCAACCTCTACCTCATTACTCAAAATCCTGGGAAAAGGATTTGAAATCCTCTTGTCTAAGTAATATGATGTCTCTACTTTTCTCTTAATCACCTCTAGTGTATAAATATTGGATAATGGTTTAAATAACATTGAAGGTGACTTACATTAGAAATCTAGTTCAACCAAACTATGCCCCATGCTCTCTAGATTAGGACTTTCCTGACAAATGACCTCTCCATCTCTTGTAGTGACATATAAATTGAATTCTCCAGTGAAAGAGAGGATTGAATCCTTGAGCAAGTTGTCACAAAACTGAAGAATATTTTTTTTTTGTCTTGGGACATCTCTTTCATGTATGTATATCTAGGACATAAGGCCCTCTATGTATTGGTCCACTCTTCACCAATGGGTGTGATTCCCCTAATCCATCATATTAGCAACCTCTTAAGATTTGGATGGCCAAATTTGATAAATATACCCCAGATACATCCATATAGTATGAGCACTCCAGATCTAAGTTTTTTTCATTAACCATGTTTTAGACCTAAAAAATTGCAATCTCCACTTGGTTAGGAGTCCCACCATTAGGAAGTAATGAAACAATACATGGCAATAGGATGGGGAAAAAATGGTATAATATATTATATATAAATAATATATATATTATATATAATTTAATATATATATTATACTATATATATTATATATTATATATATATAAATTATATGTATTATATATTATAAATAATATATATATATATATATATAAAATAAAAAAAATAAAAAAATAAACGAAAATCAAAATCACGCGCTCATAATTTTTGAGTTCGCCCCCAAGTAACTGCACATGGTATTCACACACGGCATGCAGGGGAGGCTGGTAGCATAGAAGGAGGCACACACGACACACAGAGAAGGAGAGTAGGGTAGCAGGGGAGAAGGAGGCACACATGGTAGAGTGGAGGCCAGTAGCAGGGGAGAAGGAGGGAGAGGAGGAGGAAGAGGAGGGGGGGGAACACAGAGCATGGAGGGCTCAAATAGATGCACATCTACACACACAGAGTGGAGGGTAGGGCTCGAATAGATGCATGCATTCACACACAAAGAAGGAGGGGCACATAGAGGATGGAGAGGTGTAGTTCGCCTGAATAGTTGCACGGAGGAGGGAGAGGCACACAGAGGAGGGAGGGATAAATTTCGATTCCACAGACTTCCCTGGAAAAAACCATGGTAAGTTTGCTTCTTCTTCTTCCTCACCTTCCTACTCTTCTTCATCTTCTTATGAGCATTCTTACTATGATATCTTTTGAATTCCTAATATAGAGTTTAGGGTTTAGTCTTTTTCTTAATCCCCCTTCTACATGAGAATAAGGAGCCTTCAATATAATAATGAGGATAGGATGTGATTAAGAAATATATGCAAAGACGAGGTGCACTTATAGATTTGGATATAATTTTCATCTCCTTCTATGTACCAACTGTTGATCAGCCCTAACACAACTAAGTTTCCCTTAAAGAATATTGGGCATGGTTTATAAAAGAGGAGAATATATATAGGAGCTAAGAACACCTTGCAAAAGTGTTTGTAATGATCCAGATACCATATCTCCACAACTTTTGATAACTCATTGAAAGAGGAGGAAGATAAATATATCACATCTCACACATGTTTAGGAAAGAACGTATAGTGTAGATTGCATTCAATATAAATTTATCTCTGTGAAACTAAAGGGATTGTTCATAGTCCTCCCTTTCCTTAGTGATTAGTGATAGTCCTCCTAATCAACCAAATGACTACATTGAAACAAGGGGGAATCTTTGGCTAGGTTGCAAATTTGTGAAATTGAGATAACTATACCATGTAATTCATTTAGATAAGGTCCATTGTTTCTTTTCTATATTCTCATAGAATAAATTATAGCAGTTTTGGTGCTCTTTAATATGTTTCTAAAAAATTAACAAAAGTTTAATTAGATGGAATACCAATGCTCATAGATATATTCAACACATGTAACAAGGCGAAATCAACTAGATAAACATGGCGAACTCAACTAGATAAACATGGGAAAGCATATCCAACACATGTAGTCAAGGCGAAGTCATGACATGGGATTTTCTCTACTAGCCCATCTTTCACCCAATGTTAATCTAATTTTGATACTCTCATGGTATTAAATTTTTCATGATAATTTCATAATATGCCTCCTTCATATTCCCACAAGTCTAATCCAATTTCAAGTATTCAAGAGGAAGTTAGGTCCAAGATACCAAAACTTATTGTTTTTGGTGTCTTTTAAGTGCGTGAAACTGTACATTGACATTAAAATTTCCTAAAATTTCCTAAAATTTCCTCTATTAACATTAAAATTTCCATACTATGCATATGTCAAAACACGCACTTCCATTCTTGCAAATGTCTGCTCTAGGTCATCCTTTTGAATGATACAATATCCATACACCATGAATAGTGCTTGGAACTGATTTCTTTCCATCATTTTTTAGATCCTACAATATTTCATGGAAACCCCATACAAAACTTCTCTGATACCAATATGATATATAAACTATAGTTTATCATGGGTATTACATTGGACACCTTGTTAGAAGACATCTTAAATTCTACTACAAAATACCATGAGATTATACTCATTTATACAATGTTTTCTTTTGATCAAAATGTAATATTACAAGTATATTAGTCAAAATATTGAAATGAACTAAGAATATAAGAGAGAACATATATTAATAAAATGAGCACACCAACACAAGGAATGAGAATATGTACTATGGGAAACCTAATTTATGAAAAACCAACAAGAAAATGAGCAATGCACCTTGTTGTGTACAAATAAGCATGGACTCACTATGGAGTTACAATAGACACTATCACTTGTGAAAAACTTCTATAAGGTATTTTTCTACCTTTGTTCTACACAAATATAACAATCATTTTCTCTATTCATCTATATTACAACTGACTTCTTCAACATTTGGTGTATCAAGGGAACCCAATGCTTCTACATATAAGAAAAATCATTTTCACCATATAACCTACTCACTAGCATGATGAAATCCCTCATGGGTTCTCATAAATTAGAGGTGGGATACAAATTAGATGGGAAATTCTAAATTATTTCTTCTGTCTTCCCACATAATTTTGGCCCAACACCTACCCAAAATACTGAGTGAAGAAATACTTTTTGTTTTCTCAGAGGTTGGGCTCCAACCCTAGATGCAAAAGTCTTACATGTCAAGTTACCTTTTCAATGTTTATCTTTAGCTATACTATAATATGAAGACCATTGGCCTAACATTTCCTTCTCCCTCGATGGAGTGTAGGTACAACCAAATATGTATCTATCTGACCTATCATCTAGCTCGAGTGATGAAATTTTGAGAGGGACAAGGGAAGACATATCCAACACATGTTACAAGGCAAAATCAGCTAGAAGTGAAAAGGTCAGAAGAAAGTTTGGTAGGTGAATGAAATTCTTTCTTGTTGCAGGAGGATCATGCTATTATGATGATGAGAGCATAGGTGACATCGAGGTTCCCTTGAGGTACAAACACCTACTGAAACAATAGGTACCCAAGGAACTACCAGAGTTGGACACTGACTTCTATGTTAATGTGAGGATGTATCGCATTGCTCCGTCATCCATCCATGCACTTGGTTTATTCTCCATGGATAACATAAAGGTAAAATATGGTGGATTAGTTGAATTTTTTGAGTATCTTGGACCATGTTACACTTATGGAGTATGGTTGAGGCTGGTCCAATATATGCCTAGTATGCGGAGATATGCACTCGCCACAAATTATATACAACTGAAAGACAATAATAAAAATAAAGGAGTGACTATGTATATTGATGGAAGGCCAAAGACATCAGGGAATATTGCAAGTCTTATAAACAGTACAAGGCCTGGGATTACAAGAAAGGAACCCAATTGCATTTTTGAGGAGCATGAAGGTAATAGGATATTTGTATGTGTGGTGAAAACAATAACGACAGGCGAAGAGTTGCTGGTTGATTACAATCTGAATCGAGTTGACTCAGGAACGTCTTCTTTTTCTATGATACACAACCCATTATACCCAAACTTAAAAAGGGATTACTTAATTTGTGAATGTTTCATTTGTGACAAAATTTTATTTTATTTCTGAAATATTTTACTTTTAGGCATATTTTGTGTTCCTCTACACTTATCCCTCTAACATCAAGTGTTCTTGTATCTTCACACAAGCATTGCACGACCTAAAAAAATTCAGTCAACATTTACAATCTTGGGTTACCCCATTCCATCCCTCTCTTATCTTACCTACAGTTGCCCAACCATAATATCACTAATTCATGGATAGAATGAAGCATGTGCCTCTTATGTTAACTTTGAACAACTACAATGGCATCTACAATACATTTTAGAGGGCACATTATAAATCATTTGAAAGGTTTTTATGTTGTCTAAAATGGGGTGTTAGAATATTTTTTCCTAGTTTGGGAGATATAATCACTAGAATCACCAAATTTCTATAACACAGTGATGCTACCTCTCTCTTGATTTTCAACATGTATTTTCTTTCTCCATGGGCCATGATAAAACAATTTCCTTATACTGATGGAAATATAGTTTCGATACCTCATATGGATCTTCAACAAAAAAAAAAAATTCTTCTTGTAGAAAAAGTTATGAATGAAATGTTGGGAGACGTCACTTACCCCAAGAATCACAATACTAAAATTTAAAGCAAGACATAAAATAACACATAAAATACTCAACAAATTGATAACAAAGTTTGTTTATATGGTCAACATCTTTGAGTCCGTTTCAATTGAGAAACCTATCCATTCAAAAGGATGCAAAGTAAGTTATTACATTAGAATGGTCTTCAAACTGCAACATAAAATTGGCTTCTTCCTGCAATAATTAACATAGGCTTATGTATTCCCCTATTAAAGGGGTTTCTCTTCAAGTGGGGGAATTTCTTGTCTAGCATCAGAAGCATATGCTCTGCATTTCATATATGGCTCACCAAATAGACCACCTTCCAAAGATCAAAAGGTTTTCAAGATGACAATCTCGGTGAGAAGGACCAGAGTTGATCGATCCCAGAGATAATCACGTCAATAGAAGCAAACCTTGAAACCACGAATTGTGAAGATTGCAAACAAATATGGCCAAGGCTTAGCCTTTACATTCCAATAAATTGGGAAATCCCCCCCTCTTTCATCTGGTCACTTTATCTCTTATATCATTTCAAATCTTGTGGTTAAAGGAACTTATCCCTTGTGATGAAAATAGAGGTTCAAATTCCTCCAAATCTTCCATATTTGACCTTCATGAAGTTATCCTATATTGCTTGGGATTTGGATTGCACACTTGAATATTTTATTCACATCCTTTCTAATGGTTTGGGCGTCAAGCCATCCTTTGGCCCCATTCAAATCATCTTGGAAAAACTTTCAACCCACTTTGCCTCATTTGTTGCAACACCCAAAAGGCTCCTTTCCATTACATCTAAGGAACATGGGAATTTAAGACAATGTTATAGACCACAACATTTGATTCAATCCAAGGATATCAATGTAGAAATTCCACAATATTATCTTGGAAGGACACACATCACATGAAAGACATCCAGTGCTTCTACCGACCTCCTCACCTTTCCAAGAACATAAATCAATGTTGTATATACATATCTCCATTGCAATCCCTTATGTTGTACTATATGTCTTGGAAATGTTCATTTGATAGAGTCGACTTATCACTTGCTCTCATGGAAACTACCTTACTACATCCTTGTTGAATTATTTGATTCTTAGATCTGATAGTTATTGTTTTATAATTTCAATGAAAATTTTTGTTTCATGCCATAGTTATCATAGAATAACTATACACTGAGAATATCAACTATTACAATGCAACATAAATAACAAGATATAGAAATATTAACCATGCATAGTAGACACAAGAACACATGAATTTATCCTAGGAAAACCAACCTTCGAAGAAAACCCAACAACATTTCTTATAGAAGAATCAATTCAAGAGTTTACAAGTTTATCACCATCAAAATAGACCAAGAGATATCAAAGAGTCACCTGCCCAGCCTAGCGCAACTCCCAAGAGGTAGCGCACAAGATAGAATACCAAGAACTTCAAGTTGCAACAAATTTTACCTCGAATTTTACAAAACCCATTATATCCAAACTTAAAAAGGGATTATTTAATTTGTGAATGTTTCATTTGTGATGAAAATTTATTTTATTTCTGAATGTTCCATTTGCTAATTTTTGCTTGATGTTTCATTTCCAAATATTTGCTAATTTTCATGTGTGAATGTTTCATTGGATAATATTTTCCAATATTCCATTATTTCATATATTGTTTTTTCAATATTTCTTGCACGTACTAACATTATTCTTGAAATTTTGCCAGAGTGGTGATAGGGGCAAAGGCCCTATTCCTAGCACTACATCGACCGAAACGATGAATATATAAGCGATGAATATATATTTCTTTCTACAGACCCATTGCAGACAATAGAATTGTCGCTAAGAAAGGCCAATAGGGAATTCTGGGATTTGGTCGCTATTGGGCCAGAAACTGGTGAGGATTTCCAAAGGATAGATGAATTATGTGTTAAGATAGCAAATTATGGGGTAAGTCATGTCATCTAAGAATATCAATTTTTGGTTTTAAATTTTGTAATTTGATATATGCAATTAACACATATTTCTGATTGTAGAATTTTGTGAGATCGATGAGAGGGGAAGGGGAAGGTCTTGGTAGCATTAGAATGACTGCAACAGTGAACCCGCATGGCCATGTAGCCACCAGGTTATTTTCCACCCCAAGTGTGCCACCAGAGACCGATTCTATTCCTTCTAGGGGTGATGCCACGCCCCCACAACACATGCCAGATTGTGCAGGTGGTGTACATAATCATGGAATTGATCACTCTTCCATTGATTGTTACCCTGGTGCAACACATATCCAAAGCACAGGAACAACGGTGGTATCATTTTTGGTCGACCATGACATGTTTCCTCTAAAAATAGTACAGCTACCAGGTATTTAATATATGTCTTTATAGAGATTCTTGTTATAGAATTGTTTAAACAATCACATATCAGTGAGATTTAAATTACTAATGATGACGATGTTTTAAAGGAAACAATGTGTTCTACAATAGTTTCCATGACTATGCATTAGACATTTATGGGCCAACCATTTGACTATGATGGAATCGACAAGATTCCAAACTGAAAAGCCTTCTTATCTCCAGTCTGGTTGGTGAGTTTGGTGACTCGTTCAATAAGCTGGAAGTCCAAAAAAGGACCAGCAAGCATTTGAAACATGTCAGAGAGGTGTATAGGAATAAATTAGTACATGACTCCAAGTACGAACACCCTTTGGTTGTCCCCAAGAGGGAGTGTAAATAAATTATTCTCGATGCAAGATAATTAGCGATGAAAGCACAAGGGAAGAAACCACTTAGCCCTAGAAGGTAAGAGGTGTTTTCAATTTACTATGATGATCTTTTGTTTACTTCACGAGGAAAACAATCAATAACTAACATATTTCAAAATATTGCATAGACCCCAAGACACTTCCAAGGCAACAAAGGCAAGACAAGACAAACACGACCAACATAAGCTAGGCCAAGGTGGTTACGAGAGATTCAAGGCATGGGTTGTAAGTGCCTAAACATTTTACTTTTTTTTTATCATCATCACAAAATATGTAATTCATTGTAGCTAGTGACTAATGATTTTGATATTGCTCAATGCACGGGGATTTGTTCAATGACCAAGCCACAAAAGAAGATATAAATGTCGGGTTCATGCAGGGATTTGATGGCATTGTGGCGCGATGAAGAAGCTTGGGGCAATCGCCATGTGTCTCTCTGGAGGACATGGTAAATAAAATGAAATTAAAAACTTGTTGATTAGTTTTTACTCATTGATTACTTGTAATGTAAAATAATTTTTATATTCATTTAAAATGTAAAATAATGTGTGTCTTTTCCACATTTGCAGGAGAGTAACAATGCTACCAATGCTCCTAATGTACCCAATGAACCACATCCCGATCCCCATATTGATTCAAGCGTTGTTGTCAAAGGACCATTATATAGTGGTATGCGCGCATTTTTAATGTTTTTCCATTTTTCAATGAGTATTAATATTTAGGGTATATTTTGTACAAAATACTTATATTGTTTCATATGGCAGAGCGTGTAGATGCCCATCGAGACCAGAGATCAACAAGCGTAGAAACAACAATGTGGCTGCCATCTATTGCTTCTACTACACTGACTAATCCAGGTATAAAACATTGTAATTAAATCTGTATTAATTAAATTTCCCTAGGAGCAACGAATAACAATATCACTTGAATTTTGTTGTTGTTGTAGCAGTGGATGCCCATGCGCATCCTCAACCTCCACGTCAAAATACTAGAAGTTCATCATGGCATGACGTGTTGAGTATTGATGATGCAACACTTCAAGAAGGCCCAATAACTGTGGGATATCAGTTAAATGATGATGATGATGAATTAATTTGTGCTTTCATGGATACCAGGAAGAAGAAGAAGAAGAAAAACAAATGATTAGAAATTTTATTATTAATATAAATACAATATATTTTTGGTCCAATGTAATGTATTTTGTTTTCCTAAATGTCATGAATGTTATTTGCTTTCATGTTTTTTGTTTTAGCACATGGCGATGA
>JASDQU011403034.1:11508-38183 GCA_032191745.1 Picea mariana
TTGTTACATATTTAATTACTATTCTGAAATATAATTAAGTCATGTGATAAATCGCAGGATGGAGAGGAGCAACATTGGAGGCACCCCATCACTCAAAGGTATGGATCTTGTTAAGGACTGGTTTAAGGTGATTTTTGGTTGATTTATGACTATCATGATATTTCGTAATGAATGTGGAGATCAATGATTTATTTTAGGAAATTTGAATTTAAGATGACAAAGTTATGTTGACTTCATGACTGCTAAGGATGCATGGTGGTGGGCACAATCCCCAAGGTATGTCTCTCTAGCCAACAATGTTTCTAGCCTAAATCAATGTAGTACACACTGAATGTGGTGACCCTGAGGTTTATCATCCTATTGATATGCGTATTGCTTCTCGAAGGAGGTTTGAGACCTCCTAACCTAACCTATAAGGCTACCCCTACATACCTCGGCCTACCCTAAACCTAACCTACATCCTAAGCCTAGAAATCCTAGACTCTTAGTGGCCTAATGCAAGAGATCTAGACCTAATCTCTATAGCTCCCTAAATCTACTAAAGCTACTGACTTGGCACTCAATTTAGGACTAAGATAACTATTACGAAGACAATCCCACCATTTTAATGGTAGATATAGATTCACTCTGATACAATTCCCCATTATTGGATGTTTTGGGGCGATTAATATATCATTTGATTTATTGCAATGTCTATAACAACATACCATTGTAAATGTGTTTCATTGTCTCCAAAATTACTCTGTATTTTTCATCTAGGGAATTAACTGACTAAAGCCAATAACTTGGATCATGTTCTTTCTAACTAGATTTAGATACTAAGTTCCATATAAGTATACATTACAATTGTTGTTGTTACCATGTTTGTGTGGGTTTGTTCTTTTAATCACTTGTTCATTAAATATTTCATTGAGCTAATGATATAGTTGAACCTATGATAAGCACACAATTGTAATTATGTTCCCTATAGTTAAGTGCAACTTATAATCATTTATCCTAAATAAGGAAATGATCTATTTCTTAAATTTGGATTTGAGTCCTAGTTGATGCCATAATTTAGATTTATGTGTTGTGTGGTGATTAATTGTAGCAATGGGAAGAACTTCTTATCATTCAATAGAGTCCAGTAATGAGGTGTGTATTGGGAAGAAATTCCTCAGGACTGTCTACCATTTGACTTTCCTAAGCTATTTTTGCATCCCCAACCTACCTAACGTTGACCTATTTTCATACTAGCTCACCCTATGATATCTCCCCTTTCATGAGCTAGCAAATCTAGGTATTCATTGACTTGTTGAGGCCATTTACTTGACAATGGATTCATTCATTGGTGTTAATACACTCACTCACTTAAAATATTGTATGGATGCACTTTAGTCAAACTTCTAAATCCCTTCATTGGTGTAAATCCTTTGATTGGTGTTATGGTAGCACCTAATGACCTTCATATACATTTGTTAGGTGGACACCATTGGCACAGTGTTGATCAAAATACCCAACAATACAGAGCTGTAAAATATGTAGGAAATGGCCATATCTACGATTACAAATTGTCAAATTTTCCACATTCCCTCCGTACAATGATAGCCTACCTAGGATTAGAAACAAAAACCCAAAGCACCCTTCAGTTAACATGAAAAGTTTGGCAATGACTTGTGAATAAAGTTCAGTTAATTAGTAGACGCTTGTCTATGAGTTGCAATGGATTCTCATGGATGCATTGTGTTACATGTTGTTGGTGTGGTATGTTTTCATATTCACCCTGATATAATTTTCAAAAATTTCAAGTATGCTTGGTAAATTCTACTCTTATTATCTTGAAAGAAAATATTTAATAAACCAACATTTTATTCATGTTTTTGGTGCTTAGAAATCTTTTTAAATTACTCTCAAACTCAAATCCTTGTTTGTGAGGACTGAAATCAAATATCATGAAAATGTACTATATCTTAACTAATTTTGGAAGTTGGGCAGTTCAAAGAGTTAGAAATTTTGCATCTTATTCATGTTTTTGGTGCTTAGAAATCTTTTAAAATTTCAGATCAGTTTTAATCAAGGGGAAGAAACAAATAGCATTAATATGTAAGTTTTGTGCTCCATGAGGGATCCAATACTTTTATGGGCGTTGTTCACAACTACATTTTTTCTTATTTTTGTTATTTAAAGTATTTGTGAGTTTATATTTGAATCGATTGCAATTTTGTATATGTTTACCTTTCAGAATGTCAAATGGTTCTCATCTCTTCTTCTTTTGGCAAGACCCATGCTCAAAACGCTAGAATTTTTCTAAAACCTTAGGCCTCAAAACCCTAGAATTTGTCTAAAACTTTATCCCTCAATTGTATATAGATGAATTTTTTTTGGTAAAAGCTAAGAAAAATTCATGTACTCAGAAGTGGAGGGGAGTATCAAGAATCTCTAGATCGAGTGAGTGAAGGAGTATAATATTGGGGTTGTTTTGGGACCATTAGGACCTTTGCGAATAAATCCATGGTGGAAATTCCTAATGCATATGCACTATGTGATAACTCTCAATAATACATGCATGATGGAACATATTAGTTGTGTGAGTTGTACTAGAAAAACAAAATTGTGTATGTGCATTATTGGCATGTGTGAAAAGAGAAGGATTAGGGTGCTCATCGTTAAGATATGTTTGCGAATATATAGAATTTCTATGTATATGTTACTTATAAAAGGAAAAAATCTATGCAAACCAATATTTCGAGATCATGGAGGAGTTATTGGATATATTGTTGTGCACACAAATAAGAGTGGTAATTCTATATTAGATCCATTGTGTTGACTATTCTAAATTTTCTTGCAAGGAGTGTAGATTTGCCATGATTGACCATGATCTATTTCTCAATAAGTTGCATATCAACTGTATAATGGTGTAACCTATAAATGTTATTAATTTGCAAGAATAAGATTTAGATTCTACTCATGCCTTGGTATACTCTATAGGACTTGATCAAATTTAGTTCCATTCCAGTGGCTCTACAATGAAGATTAAAAAATTTCTTTAAAGGTTCTGCCTCCCTAAGTGAACCAACACTAAAAGAGGTGGATATTGTCGACATAAAGGATATGGATTAAGGAGAAGTAATCTGTTAATTAAAAAAACAAAGGATGAGAAGGGTAGGCACCCTTCAATCTAGTTCTTGAAAGGATAGTTAAAGCCAGTGTAATTCAATATAAGCCTTAAATACAACCAACTTACTCTGCCATAAGAATTTTAACTGACCAATATTAATTACAATTGTATTTTTTATGTCAATACAATACAAGGCTTCTTTTACTACCCATATAGAACTACTCTCATATCTGCAAGTTCACATAACTTTGAGGTTATTTCTTCCATTTGTCTTGGGCATTTTCCAAATTATATTTTTGTATTGTTTCCCTTCGGAATGATTTTGAAAGAATGTGTGTTCATCACCTTTAGATAGTCATACTACTATGCTCTGCTCTTTTGTATTGTTTCCCAAGTACATAATGAAAGTTTGCTTCTGTAGCAAACCTCCCATGTGCTTATTCCTGTGTGAATGGCATAATTTTTTTTTTTAAAACCCCAACATTAGTCGCTCTATCGACTAACATGTTCGTTGCTTGTATTTCCATTTGGTCGCAAACTATACTAACATGTTCGTCGCTCTAGTGACTAACATGTCCATTGCTTGTATTTCCATTTGGTCACAAACTTCGTCCTTCATTTGAACTTTCTAACTTTAGTTTTGGTCACTCTAGAGACTACTCTTCGTCATTCTACTAACTCAGTGTGTTCTATTGACTAAGTTTTCCAGGGTTGTATTGGTCTCTCTTGCGACTAATATTAGTTGTTCGGCTGACTAACATTCGTCGCTATCCAAACTTTTCCCTATTGTGAATAGGATTCTTTTCACGGTCACTAGACCGAAGAACATCCATGTGTGGCCTATAGATCGACGAATAGATTCCGATGAAAAAAAAAAAGTCATCTTGGTCGCAACAATGACCCTCTTCCGACAAAACTTCATCTCTACTTCATCACAAAAACGTTCAAATTTAATAGTGTCATAGTTTCCAATATGGTAGTATAGTTCTTTAATGGCTTCCTAGAAGGAATCCCATGTAGGGGAAACCACAAATATTGCAAATTCCTCTATGACCCTTTTCTCAGAGTAAGTATCCCACCAATCCTTAACATGGGGGATGATCTCGAGTGCAAAAGTAATCTTTTCCCTATCGAAAAAATTGTGAACCAAAAAATACCCTTCGAGTAGATTCAACCATTTATCTACAACATCTACATCTATCAGTCCTTCAAATAATGGAATATCAAAATTTACCTATAGCTTGAAGGGGGTTGCATGGCCGCTTGATGAATATTCTTCTCTCGTGGCTAGCCATCGAAGGATCTGCACAAATTTTTCCATCATTTCATTCCTTTTCCATGCGATGGATTCCTCGAGAAACATTTTAATAGGATCACTCTCTCAATCATCTTTATTTTCATCCCCCATGGGTTATTTTTAGGCTTTTCACAACCGATATTGCATCGGTTTGATTCATTCAAGCCCCAACTTCTTGATCCCAGACCTTGTCGGGGACATGCACGAAGAAAAATAAATGAAGAGTAGACTGCTCAGATACCATAGATCCATATTTAGGAGTGAAACAAATTGATTAAAAGAATGAATACAATAAACACGGAGATATGAAGAACAACATAGATATCCAATGAAAAATATATTCTATTGAATAAATGAAATAGGCTGAAACTATAAAATTGTATAACTAAAACACTTGCTCGAATGGTGGTAGCTATCTTTGAGAAGAGATATGGTTGTTATGTGCATTCGTCTGAGAATAATGATTACAATGATGGTCCAGAGGCCCTTTTTATATTAATCATGAATTCCAAAACTCTAGACATCCAAAAACCTAACACTAGGAGGGGAAACGTCAAAAGTCATGTGGGCCCCTATGGGTAAGTTGGTACCTCAACTTCTCTGGGTCATAAATTTTTCATACGACATCCATTTTAGGCACGTGATAGCCCATTAGAAAGGTATTTCAGAGAAATACACATTATGCTGTCAAACCCTAAATCCATCTATAGTTCGACTATGGAGAGACAAAAATACATTGTTTATGGCTCCAAAATGGCCCTAGAAGTACAAAAGGATGTGATGACATGAAAAAATACAAAATAAGCCAGATGGATTAGGTGAGAGGCCACCAATATCCACCTGGAATATGTGTAGGGCTTCAGAAAACCCCAAAAGTGTATAACCCACAATTACAAAGAAGTAGAAAGCAACATGATGAACTAAAAAAAGACAAGAGGAGCGAGTTGGAATAGATGGGTGGCCACCAATATCCACCTGGATCAACTTCCTACTTTTCCATGAAGTCATGGTTGATCCCAGACTGAAACAACATCCTAAAGTACTCTTTTTGTCAGAAACAATTCTAGCCCAATCTAAATTGGTATAACCAATCAGTCTAAAGTCATTTTCTCCATTATAGAAAAGACCAAAGTCCTTGACTCTACAAGATACTAACTCAAGGTGTTCACAACAAAACATGTATCTGGTCAGGTGTTTTTCAAATACATCAACGATCGAATGATTTGTCTGTGCAGCATAACATCAACCAATTATGACAAGGTATCAACCAGGAGCTTCAAATTTGTTTCCATGGGTGTGTTCATGGATTTACACTCCAACATATCAAACCTATTCAGTATTTGAACTGCATACATCTCTTGGTTAAGGAATATCTTATCTAGGCTCTCCCAAACCTCAAGACGTATGAAATAGTGCATTAGGTCTAGGTATTTCATCTCAAACTCTACAACAAAATTCTTACTACAATCAATGATGAACTTTTATTCTCTAGTTAAGAATAAGTCATCTACATCAGACAAAAATATAACTAGCTCGTCGTTCATAACCTTGAAGTAAAGGTTAGAATCAACTTTACTCTTGGTAAATCCCAAGATCATTAGGAAACTATCAATTCTTCCATACCAAGCTCTAGGAGCTTGCCTCAATCCGTACATAGCCTTCTTTAACCTGCAACCATGAGTCTTTTTGTCTTCAACTTCAAACTCTTGAGGTTGTTCTATATACACTTGTTCTTCAATGACATGATTTAATAAGGTTGTTTTCACATCCATCTGGTGTAAATTCCACTTCATCTTGGTTGCAAGAGATATGATTTTTCTGATAGAAGTGTATCTTGCTACAAGAGAAAACGTATCTTCATAGTCAATTCCTTCCTTTTGCGAAAAGCCACGAGATACAAATCTTTCTTTATATTTTTCAATACTTTTCTTAGCAACATGTTTTATTTTGTATATCCATTTGGAAGATACCATATCTTTTTTGTTTGGTTTGGGAATGATTTCCCACACACCATTCTTTATAATGGATTGGTATTCTTCTATCATGAAATATATCAATTCTTTCTTCTGAATGGCTTCTTCAAAGCAAGTAGGCTCTTGCTCTATAACATCACACATCAAATCCATGTAGCTAGAGGATGGATTAGGTTTCTTGATTTGTCTCACGGTTCCTTCTCGAGAACCATACTTCTCTTCACATTGAATAATTTCCCTAGCCCAAGATGGATTTCTCTTGTGAGAGATCATCATCTGGGGAGGTTCTTTAGATTTTATCATGTCATGATCTTCTTGAATCTCATCATCAAGGGAATTTTTGACTTCCCTCACTGGTTCTGTAACTCTAGGAGCTACACGTTCTTCTTCATATACTTCTTCAATCTTGCATCTTCTTGACTTCTTGAGTTCTTCATCTTCATCAAAGTTTACATCTCTGTTGATCTCAATATGATGGTAACCTGGTATGTAAATTTTGAAGGCCTTAGAGACCTCACAATATCCAATAAATATTCTCTTCTTTCCTGAAGGGTCCTACCTTTTTCTTCTTTCCTTTAGAATGTGTACAAACACTGGACAACCAAATATCTTGAGATGGCTTACTTCTCGCTTCTTTCTGAAGAACATTTCTTGTGGGGTTTTGAACCCAAGTGCACTATGAGATAATATGTTTTGTACATACACTATTGTTCTTGTTGCTTCTGCCCATAAGTGCATTGGAAGATCTAGATGGTGGATCATAGTCTTCACTGCTTCCATTATAGTTCTATTGTTTCTTTCTCATACACCATTTTGTTGAGGATTGTAGGGAGTGGTAAGCTCCCTATTAATCCTAACATCTTTGCAAAAACTTCCAAACTATTTTGAGGTGTACTCTCCTCCATTATCTGACATATGTATCTTGATTTTTCTTTCAGAGAGATTCTCTATCAAGGCTTTGAATTCCTTGAATTTTCAAAAAACTTCATCTTTTGATTTCAAGAAGTAAACCCAAGTCTTGTGAGAATAATCATGAATGAATGATGCATAGTATACATACCTACTAAGAGAGGTTGATGGCATTGGGACACATACATCTGAGTGGATGAGTTCCAAGAATCCTTCTTCTTTACTTTTTCTCTTCGGGAAAGGATTCTTTATGTTCTTTCCATGTGCACATCTCTTGCACAAAACTTCATGATCAACCTTGAAGTCTAGTAGACCTATAACTACTTTTCTCACATATGATAAGGCCTTGTAGTTGGTGTGAGTTAGTATTTTATGCCAAAGTTCACATGGAATGTTAGTGGAGTGAGTCAAGGCTGCATCTAAGTGACCTTTTAATTTATATAGGCCATGTTCTTCTGTTACAATAACTATTGTATCTCCTATGGTTTTTCCTTTAGGCCACATAAGGAGTTCACCATCTATGAATGCAACATTGAATCCTTTCTTATTTAAGATGAGATAGAAAAAAAATTATTCATCAAACCTGGTACATATAGTACGTCCTTCATCTTAATTTGGGTCGTTGAATCAAGTTTGTAATTGGACTCTCCCACTCCTTTGATAGGGTACTTGTAAGCATCTCCAAGTGTAACTTTATGGGGAATGTTCATTTCAGTAAGGATAGAGATAATGTCTCACTGGCCTGACATGTGTTTAGAAGCACCACTGTCTATGAGCCAAGTATACTCTCCAGGTGACACTAATCTTGAGAGGGAAAACATTAAGACATAGTCTTCAATCTTTTCTTTAATCATCTTCATGGGTGGATTTTCATCTTCAACTGTATGGGATGGTGCCTTTTTTTTCTCTTCTTGTATTCCTCTCTTCTGGTCAGACAATTTTTAGCAATATGTCCCATCTTATCACAATGGTAGCATTGGTCAGAGGAAAAATATTTTTCTCTTCTTTGACCTTTCTGAAACTTTTGGAATCTCCTTGGAGGGTGAAATTCTTTATGAGAGTGGTTGAATCTCTTTAGGGATTGAAATTCCTTATGTTGATGGGTCTCCTTCTGGAAGTGAGACCTCTTCCTTCCTCCTTTAGCATGAGTATATAAGGCTTCATTCCTCCTTTATCTTGATCTTCATCTATTCACAGTGTTGCTTCTCTGTTGGCTACTCTTACTTCTTCTTGAGAACATTCTTCCCATAAGCTATCAAAGTGTAGTTTCTCCTTTCTTGCACAGATGGTTTGGATGAAAGAATCCCAAGGTCTTGTGAGACCATTAGGAGTTTTCATTATGAGTTCATCTTCATCTAGGTTGTTTTAGATAGCTTCTAGTTGTTCCTTGAATTGAGAGATTCTAGAGAAATAGTCATGGATTGTTTCTCCTTTATGCATCGTTGTACTTTTGAGTTGGGTTCTCAGATGCATCTTCCAATTAATATTCTTTCCTTCATACATTCTGGTCGAGGAATCAAACAAATATTTTGGAGTGTTCTTAGAAGCTACTTGAGGGATGAAGTGATCTTTAATAGAGTCTGCAATGATTTTTTTGTCCCTAACCATATCCCTCAGGTAGTTTTCTTTGCTTGTAGCTTCTTCGGGTTTCGATACATTTTCCTTTATGAATTTTGAAAGGTCATTCTCTTCAATAATGCATGCAATCCTATAATTCTAGGAACATAAATTTTCCACACCTTCTAATTTGTCAACAGGCTTGGTGCTTGCAGACATCTTGACCTAGAGCTGAGAAAATGACGAAAAATTCATAGTGCTCAGAAATTAGATCTGAACTTACCACGAGGTTCGCTTGGACAAGGCGAGTAGGTTGGCGCAGTTAGTTTTTAGAAAATCCAAATTTTACCCCTTGAAACCGAGCTTGCAAAAATTTGGAATCGTACATATGGTATTGATTCTAGTTTCCTAGTTTTCTGGTACCAACCAAAACTAGGGTTTCACTTCTCGGAGTTTTTGGCCACATAAAAGGTGTGCTCAAGCTGCCAATAGGTTTTCTAGGCTAGGGCGCACTTCCCTAGGTGGTTTTTATGGTGAAATTTCTCTCCACAAAAAGCCCTATTTTTCTTGTACGACAACAATGATGTTTTTTCTTATCGAGTGAAAGATGCTCTTAGTGGCTAAAACCACTTTAATTATGCCCGAGAGCTGACTTCTTAATTAGCAACATATAATTAAGGTTTGACCAATTAACAAAAGGGTATTTGGTCTAATACAAAGCCCAACATGATCAATCCACAAAAGGGGATTGATAATAACTCAATAATAATTAGAACACCTTTTGTAGTTACAATATTTCAACAACTACAAGTATATATCCTAACATGCTCCCCGAGAAATAAAGAAACTTTGAAAAACATTAACATAAAATAGACTAAGAGAGTTTGAGTTTAGTGTCCACTTAAGTTTATCCCCATTTGTCTTGAGTTCACATGTGAACAATCTGTTGCACCTTGAATCCATTATAAGATACAATTGAACCCATTGTGCTAACTACTTGATTCTAAGTCATGGTGTGGAAGTCCATCAATGCTGCTACATTATGCTTGATAAGCTAGTTCTACTGTTTTAATTTGTGAATGACTTTGCCTTGGCTATTAACTACTTTTGTAATTACTACAATTTCCTTATCTCAACTCTCCTAATGCTCCTAAATTTTGGCTTCTATGCCAACAATGGGATGCTTGGTTGCCATAAGAGTTGTATCTTGAAATCTAAATTTCCTCTTGGACTACTGCAATTCACACCCATTAGAAGGGAAAAAGATTTTATGGTTATGTCACATTGTAGTTGGTTCCTTGCTAAAAGAAAAATCGTCGAGAATTGTACAAAGGAAACCCAAAACTTCTATGTAATTAAACAAAAAGAACCAATGATTGTGCCAATAAAATTTTTAGACAAGAGTCCCAAACGAGAGAGAAGTTTTTTGGTCACAGAGGAGAAAAAAATGCCATTCCAATTTCCACCAAGGCCAACACAAAATGGCCTAATGAACTCCCAAATAGGTTTGCATATAGACCACCTTGTCTCCTAAGTATGTGTAATAATTCCCAAGAATCATGAAATCCAAGATATGTGAATGTGGGGGAAATATCCCACCTTTATTAATAATTAAGTGATGGGATAGATAATAAGGTCGCGAATGCCTTAACCAGGGGTAGATGAAAAAGATGAATTGAAACAATCATCATGAAAAGTGCTTCCCTGTACTCTTGAGATCCACTTTTTTGTGGTTCTTGATGGTCCTCATAATTGTGATTATTGGTTACGGGGTGTTCCAAAAAATTAAAATTCCTTGATCAAGGTTGGAAGGTTGTTTGGAGATAATCCCCCCAAAAATGATATTCTTTCTATTCCTTTGGGATATTAAATGATCCCCTCATTCCTATGGTTGATGATATTCTTTCTATTCCTTTGGGATATTAAATGATCCCCTCATTCCTTTCCAACCATAGATGACCTCTAGAAGCCCGATCAAAGAAAAGAGTACATTGTTTTGTTTCTATCTCCAATTTGCAAACTATTCCTCTCCCATTATGAGTTTCCACTTCTCCTTGGGTGTATTTATAGTAAAATATTTCTAAATGACTAGTTTATGTAGTTTAAGAATGTTTCTTACCCATTTTCTTATTCTAAACTAGGCATATATATTAGTAAATAAATTTAGGAATGATCATCCAAATTTGCTTAAAAAAAAAATAAAAAAATTACGTTGAGCATCTTTGCTTCGAGCCTACAAACATTTGAAATTGAGAGCCTCAGATTGTAACATTTTTCCACTCTTTTCCTAATTTCCTTGTAGGTGTTCTCCCATACTTTTCCAGAGAAATGGCATTCAAAGAAAAAAATATGGTGATTATTTTCACTTGCTTCATAGAAAAGAAAGCACTAGAAAGACCCTCTATATCATTCTTTTACTTTGTAACCTTGCAAGCCCTAACTTGGTCATCAATAACTGAAGGATCAAATATGGATCAAATATCGCACAACCCACTCAAATCTTGAATACAAAATTTACTTGACTAAATAACCCTTTAAGAGGAGAAATTCTTTTTCAACCTATCCATGTTCCTTCATCACTCCACTCTATGATATGCGAGAGCTTAATATAACCATGTCTTACATACCAATATTATATAGGACTTAATTTCTCTATCGTTTCTAATGGAGGCTTTCCAAAAATGCTATCTGTCCAAAGATTTATTAACTTTCCATTTCTTAGAATCCACTATAATTTGAACTGAATTAGAGGTATTTTTTATTTGAAAAGATTTGGAATCATAATTTATTAGGGTTACACATTTGAAGGAATGTGAAATTTGGACTGAATTAGAGGTATTCTTGATTTGAAAAGTTTGGAGACATAATTATTAGGGTTACACTTGAAGGAATGTGAAAAGTCAAGTTAGTGTTATGGTCATAGATGTTTTAATAGACTTCTTGAAATTCAAATTCAAAAGTCACATCAATATATTTATACTTTTATAATATCAATGAATAAATGAAACTCATGCCTATCTCAATTTTTGTGTTCTAACACTGTTATCCAATCACCTTAGTTATTAACTTCAATTGAGCCGAGTCATCCGGATGTGCTGTTTGAACGCTTCGTTTTCGCGTCTAGTCTGTGCCTCTGCATCTGTCTCTCCTTCTCTGGAAGTTATATTTTCTCTCCTGAATAGAGAAACGTCTCTCTTCCTGTCCATCTGGATCCCAATTCATTCCATGGTCGTTCCAGTCTATCTTTCACTCTCTCCTCGCACAAAATGCCTCTCTTGGCATGCCTCTCTATTTGCTTCACCACGGGCGCGAAACCCTAATTCATTTTCCGACCCTAATTCATGTGACCTTGACTGTTCCATTTATCACACTAGCTAGTGAGGGGATTGAGAGAAAAATCTCATCCAATTCCAGAGCAAGCATAATTTCCAGTTCGATAGCTTGTTAACTGAGTCTCCTCTGTTTATTAAGAACCACCATCGACATCAACACAAGTAGCACCAGTAATTGTAGTTTACCCAACCATTCAATTTCAATTGGTTTCATAATCCATTGGGGCATATCGACTGTTCTAGGTTGATCGTTCTCTTCATGCCCCCGTCATCCCTCATCATTCACAAATTTTCGACTAACAGTGGAATGTCAAGTGTAGTTACACAACACTTGGTTGGAGCTTTGTAACTTAGTTTCTAGAGATGCATACTAGATGGGTCATGTCCAGAATGAGTGGCATCACCTGAAAAATACAGACTCTCACAGGGAATGAGTCTCTTTAAAGTTCAAGCATTGTACACAAGTGTCCCCGTACATTTGTACAGTTTGGATTTTTAATTTGTATTCTTGCTCCGAAATTGTTGATCACCACTGACACTACGATCTTTCGTGGATCCTGCTGGTCATTGGTTTGACCGCATGTGCAAACCGAAATTGAAAGAGAGATGCCTTGCAAAAGAATGTTCTACAATCATAGAGCTAAAGATGTCATGTAGAGTTGTTCTTTTGCACAATATTCTTGGAAAAGCATCTATTATTGCATGATTTTTAATTTCTAGGGCACACAATTTTATGCTCCGCATCTTAGAAGATCAGTTCATTTTTCCTATCTTTGTTAAGGCGAGAAATATCACATTACTCATGAGTTATATAGGACAAGAACATAGATTAAAATATTTTTCCTGTTGTGTGAGCCCCCTCGTTCCCAAGTAGTTGCTCTATTATCTCAATTTCATGTGTTCACAACTGGGATAAATGTTGTGTAATTGTAGCAGGTGCCTCCGTAGGAATGCTTGAGCCAAACATCATTTCCAACAACAAGTTATCTATATATGCACAAAAGTATTATGTAATTCAATAATATAATGATGAAATCTCCAAGAGAGCAAAGCTCCATTAGAATAATTCTTAGGAAAAAGACTTCTCATGCCTCCTCTTATTTATACTAATTTTATCTTCTAAGGAACATTCTAGAGGATTATCTTTCTAGAAGCAAAAAATTTTATGAGGTCTTCTTACGTTGACTTGTTCACATTTATTAAATATTCCTTATTAACTAATGTTGGCCTTTATTACATGGAAAATATATTATTCTACCTACATGAGGGGTTAGGGAGGTTAGGTCCCTAACATACTCTCCCCTTGAAGAACAACATTCACCTGAAGGATTGAGATGAGGAATTTGTTGCAGAGTGGTGGTTGACTCCCAGGGAGCATCTTCTAGAGTTGTATCTTTCCACAAAACTAGCACTTCCTTAATGGTACACTGACGGAGGTGACGCTCTCGTCGGTCCAAGATGGCTTGTCCAAGATGGCTTGTCATTGAAACCAAATGGAACGTACTTCATCCAACTCAAGGAGACTAGTTTGACTATCACACTTAGTTCCAATCACTTTATTTAAGAATGATATATGAAAAACATGATGGATCTTAGAATTAGTGGGAATAGCTAACTGGTAGTCCATAGGCCCCACTCACTTGAGAATGGTATAAGGACCATAAAATTTGGGAGAAATTTTCTGACAATGTTCATCTTTGAGTGAAGTCTACTTATAAGGTTGCAGATGAAGAAACACCTGGTCCCCTTCAGCAAATTGATGTTTGAAACGACTTTGATCTTCTTGTTTCTTCATGCGATTCTAAGCCATGACCAAATTTTCTTTGAGGGTACAAAGAATGGCCTCTCAGATTGTAATATTATTTTCAACCTCCTTAACCTTAGAGACACATGACATGTATGACAGAACTGATGGTGGATTTTGTCCATAGACTACTTCAAAAGGAGTCATGCGATTAGTTATATGCTAAGAGGTGTTGTACCACTACTAAACTAGGGGTAATCATTGAGCTGACTAATTTTGTGGGACAGGTGAAAAACACCACAAATATGTTTTCAAATACTTGTTGACAAATTCAGTTTGACCATGAGTTTGGGGATAATAGGTGAAGCTAGGATGCAATTGGGTTCCCTCGATCCTAAACAATTCTTGCCAAAAAATACTAGTGAAAGTTGGATCTCTGTTAGACACAATATAATGAGGCATGCCATGAAGTTTGAATATATTATCCATGAAAAATTGAGCTACTATGGATTTGGTGAATGGGTTTTGAGGAGAACATAAATGAGCATATTTGGAAAGAATACCAACTGCCACCGTGATAACTGAATTATTTCCCGATTTAGTTAAGCCAACAATGAAATCCATAGACGTATCTCTCCAAATAGCAAGGTGAATCATAAGTGATTGGAGTGTGCCTATGGATTTGACTATTTCTTCCTTGTTGCATTGACATACATCACATTCAACCAAAAATGTGCAGATGTCCTATTTCATACTATCTCAGAAAAAATAATGTTTGACCCTTTTCATAGGTTTTGGTAAACCCTGAATTAAACACTGTTGATTTAATTTGTGACTGTTCGCTTAAATACAAATGACCTTTGTAGTAAAGGTATTCATTATGCCAAGAATATTGTGGAGAAGTTGGAGAATTGTGTTGCAATTATTGGATCAGGCGAAGGAGTTAGGGGTCTTGCAACCATTCCTCGAGAAAAACTTGGAGCCAATTTGATACAATGAAGGAAAGGGAAAAGAGGGAGCCTTATTCTTCATACTTCCTCGAAAGAGAATTAACAACCACATTTTATTTTCCCTACTTATAATTGATCTCATAATTATATCCAAATAGCTTGGTCACCCATTTTTGTTTCTCCTCGAGTGAAATTCATTGTTCTAGAAAATAATTGAGACTCTGATGATTAATTTTAATTTGTAAGAATTTCCCCAAGAGATAAGGATGCAGTAAATCCACGACATGTAGAATAACCAACATTTCCTTTTCATAGATTGGTTGTTCCAAATGTATCTCCAAAATTTGGTTTCTAGTGAAGGAAAGAGGCCTTCCATCTTCCATGAGGAAAACCCCAATTCCTTTCCCTGTGATGCAAACCCCCTATCCCTCTTAAGGGTTGCGCGACCTCTCAGTCAGGAACTTTTGATTCAGGAGCCGAAGTGGCTCTTCTGGTTCCAAACTTGAATCCTTCGAATGAACACACAGGTCCCCCACAAATGCTCAGTTGGATTTTCCAAGCACTAAGCGTGAGCTCCCATAGCACACGACCAAGAGCCGTGACCTTAAGCTAAGACAAAAAGGGCACTTCTCGTGGACCAGAGCTTCAAAAGTCACGCATCCCATCCCTTTGTCCTTCGAATCACCAGTCACCGAAATGACGAAATATCATGGACTAGGACTTCACAAGTCAAGCGTCCCATCCCTTCATCCTTCGAACCCCCAGTTGTCCAAATGCCGAAATATTCCAGCACCTATTCCTTCGATTTTTTGCATTTCGCGAGATCAGAATGCAAGGGATATCTCTGTTCCTTGGAATCCCCAGTTGCCGGAATGTCGAAATGTCCCAGCGCCTATTCTTTCGGGTTTTCACGTTTCAAGAAATCTGGGTACAAGGGATATCTCTGCTCCTTGGAATCCCCGGTTATCGGAATGCCGAAATGTCTCAATGCCTATTCTTTCAGGTTTTCTCATTTCATGAAATATGGGTACAAGGGATATCTCTACTCCTTGGAATCCCCGGTTGCCAGAATGCCAAAATGTCCCAGCGCCTATTCTTTCGGGTTTTCACGTTTCATGAAATCCGGGTGCAAGGGATATCTCAGCTCCTTGGAATCCCCAGTTGATGAAATGCTGAAATGCCAAAATGCTAAAATGCCTTGGCGTTCGATCAACGACTCACAATAATCCCTGGGATCTACGGTCCACGTCCAACCTTGCTATTTCGCTATTTCACAATTCAAGATTTTGGGAGATAAGGACCTTTGTCCTTCCAACTCATGGTACCCGCAATCATGAACTGAACCAACGGTCCAGATCTATTTGAGATCGATGGTCACTATTCCTCCTGAGCTTTGGACGTCAAAAAACACTCGCCGCTAACCTCCTTGCAACTCTACCTTATCCAACGGCTGGCAGGGTTTTGGCTTTTCTTCTGAAGGACTCTCCATCGTCCATTCAGATCTTCTGGACCTCCCCTCTCGAATCTACGCAACGTTAAATCCTATGCTTCTCCTTCAAATCAGATCGTCTGCGGGATCTTCCGCCGCGATCCAATGCTTGATGACATTCTTCCTCCTGAGCTTTTACTCACTTCAGACTTAGAATATTTTCTAAGTCTTCAAAAACTCGGTCTTCGTTCCTTCCATGGAATGAGTTCCTGGATCTCGATAATACTTTTTGAGGCGTTATCCCTCCTAAGCTTTGCCTGGTTTAGACTTCGATTTCCCGCGCACTCCTTGCGTTTGAGGGATTTCGATAACTCAGATCCACAGTATTTCTCACAGAGAAATTCCTCCTGATCTCCTTACATTCCTCTCTGGCTCGATGCGCACCTTGCAGAGCTTCCAATGAAGAGAAATAATTGAAACTAGAAAAACTCACAGTTCCATCCACTTGTTCATGTAAATAGAAAATGATAGGAAAATGCACACAATTCACACACCATACATTTGGATCAATTTTCCATTCTGTTATATTCACAAGTTCCCAATGGCTACATAATACATTAAAAATTACAGTAATTCAAAATACTGAGATCTCTTGCTAACTCACAGTTCTCTCTTATAGCTAATTCCTCTCTGTATTGTCGCTCTCTCTAACTGGGTGTACAAACTTCTACATAACTCAGAAATGTTTCTAGGGTTTCCCCTGGCTACTTGCCTACTATAAAATTATCCTATGCTATCTTAGTTCAGTCACATTCCAAAGTTGAAGTGGAAACTCCTACTCTATTTACAATTTCAAAAACTTGCCTCAAAGGGTAAAATTCGGCACCGGTACAAGCGTGCCTCCAAAGGTGAATTCTGGCGTTGAGTGGAGGCAGATTCCAAAATCGGTTGTAACTTCCCACGTTGAAGTTCTGGAAGAACTCTCACATGTTGAGTGGTCCCGCCTCTGTGTGCTTACCAATGATGCTCTTGCATCATACTCTGCTTGAAAAAAAATCATGGACTCCGATCCATGAGCTCCTCTACTGACTTTCCCTGCTTCTGGATAGCAGCTTCATTTTCCCAACTAGCATCTTCTATTGGTTGTCCCTTCCATTTGACTAGATATTCAAAATAATTCTTCCTCCTGGTCTTCTTGCCAATCCTCTGATCTAGAATCTTCTCCATCTATAGCTTCTCTACCACCGACTTCTGCTTCTCCCACAGAATCTTTCCTTGATCTTCTGATATTTCTGTGTCGTCTTTCCTGTAAGAGTATAGGTCTAAAACATTGAATATGGGTGAAATGCCCAGACCATCTGGCAGCTCAATCTCATAAACGTTTGCATCAAACCTCCTCAAGATCTTACAAGGTCCTATCGTTTTCATCTTCAACTTGTTGTATGTTCCCCTAGGGAATCTTTCGTTCCTGAGATGTGTTGAAACCTGATCTCCCACTTCAAATTGAAGTTCCCTGGGATGTTGATCAGCTCTGTGCTTGTATTTCTGATTAGAACTCTCCAACTGTCCTTTGATATCGCTATGGAGTCGCTCCATCTCCGCAGCAAAATCGTCTGCTCCAGCGCTCCTGATCTCACCCTGTTCCAAGTCTCTCAACTCAGACAGTCCCTTGGGTTGCATTCCATAGAGTATTTGGAATGGATTCCTTCCAGTGCTCCTGTTTGGCGATTCATTGTATGCAAATTCTATTTGTGGAAGAATCTGATCCCACTAGTTATGGTGTTTAGTAACCAGGCTTCTCAATAAGTTTCCCAAACTTCTATTTACCACCTTAGTATGCCCATCTGTCTGAGGGTGATAAGATGAGTTGAAGGACAAATCTGTCCCCATCTTCTTCCACAACATCCTCCAAAAGTGACCAACAAATTTTATGTCTCTATTTGAGACAATGCTCCTGGGTAGACCGTGAAGTCTCACAACTTCTCTGAAAAACAGATTTGCAACATGTGTTGCATCACTAGTCTTCTGGCATGGGATGAAATGTGCCATATTTGAAAACCTATCCACCACCACAAATATGGAATCGAATCCCCTTTTTGTCTTTGGCAATCCCAACACGAAATACATGCTTATTGCATCCCAGGCCTCTCTGGTATTGGCAATGGTTGATACAATCCAATGTTCTATCTTTTCCCCTTTGCATGCTGGCAGATCCTACATTTGTTCACAAATTTTATCACCTCTGTTCTCATACCTGGCCAATAGTATGAACTTCTCAACTATGCAAATGTTTTATCATGGCCGAAATGTCTAGCCAATCCTCCACTATGCTTCTCCTCCAGAAGATTGTCCCTCATGGAGCATCTTGGTATGCACAATTGATTTCCTCTGAACAACAATCATTCCTAAACCATATACTCTGTCCACTGACTTCTATCTCTCAGTATAGGGCTTGTACATGCTCCTTAGGCCTCCTTGAAATCTGTATCATCACAATACATATCCTTAAGGTGTTCAAACCCCAAGGTCTCCACCTGGAATTCTTGCAGAATTAAACATCTCATGCTTAACGCATCAACAACTCTGTTAGTATTCCCAACAATATGTTTTATGACAAAAGTAAAATTTTGCATAAATTCAGCCCATTTTGTATGCCTCTAATTCAGTTTTTCTTGTCAAGTTATGAATTGTAAATCTTTGATATCGTTGTACAAGAAAAACTCTTGCGGGACAAGATAATGCCTCCATTTATTCAATGCTTGAATTATGGCATAGAACTCCTTGTCATATGTGGAGTATTTCCTCTTAGTCTCATCCAACTTCTCATTGAAATAGGCAACAGGTCGATTGTCCTGACACAGAACTGCTCCTATTGCAACTCTACTTGTGTCACATCTTACTTGAAATGGCTTCCCAAAATTTGGCAAGACCAGAATTGGTCGTTCTGTTACCTTCTCCTTCAGTATATTGAAGCTCCTTTCAGCCTCCTTTGTCCATTTAAAAGACTTGTGCCACTTCTTTAATGTATCCATCATGGGTGCACAAATCCCACTGAAGTCTCTAATGATCTTTCTATAAAAACTTGTTAAACCATGAAAGCTCCTTACCTCGAACATGCTCCTTGGTGACGACCATTCTCTGATCGCTTTCACCTTCTCTGGATCCATCTTCAGTTCATTCGAAGAGATCACAAAACCCAAATAAATGAGTTTTGTCTTCATAAAAGAGGACTTCTTCAAGTTGATCAGCAGTTTCTCCTGTTGTAGCCTCCTCATTACTAGCGTTAGGTGCCAAATGCTCCTCTTTAGTCCTTCTAAAGATCAGTATATGGTCCAGATATACAACCATGAACTTTCCAATGAAATCTTTTAGAATTTCATTCATCAACCTCATAAAAGTGCTCAAGGCATTCATTAAGCCAAATGGCATAACCAACCACTCATATAGACCTTCATTCGTCTTAAAGGTTGTTTTCCACTCATCACCTTCTCTCATCCTGATCTGGTGATATCCACTTTTCAAATCTATATTAGAAAAGAAATTTGCTCCACTTAAGCAATCCATTAAGTCATCCATTCTCGGTAAAGGAAATATGTACCTGATGGTGATCTTGTTGATGACTCTCGAGTCTGTGCACATTCTCCATCCTCCATCTTTCTTTGGGCTTAACATAGTTGGTACTACGCATGGGCTCAAACTTTCTCTGACCAAACCCTTATCCAGCAATTCTTGAACTTGGTTCTTCACCTCCCGATTTTCTTGAGGTGTTAATCTATACACTACCTTGTTCGATAGGATTTCTTCTGGTATCAAGTCGATATGATGATTGATACTCCTGATGGGCGGCAATGAGTTTGGCAGTTCATCCACCACTATATCAACAAAATTATCCAACAGCTCCTGAACTTCTTCAGGTAAATCATCCATTGATGTACTCGTAAGGATGACTCGGGGCTTCCTCACCATAGTGAATTTCATCTCTTCTTCTTCCTTGACTTCTTTCAGGAGTTTCTTCCCACTCATGAGAAGTATTCTTGTGTTGGCCTCCTCTTTCGCTCTCTTCTCCTCCATTGGCAGCAACATATGCATCCTACCAGTCTTCTCCAATGTATATGTATTCTTCCTTCAATAGTGAAAGACATTTCTATCAAACTGCCATGGTCTTCCCAACAAAATGTGGCATACATCCATGGGGATTACATCACATGGAATTTCATCTTTATATCCTCCTATTTTAATTTCAACTAGGCATTGTTTAGTGATCATTACTTGGTGTCCTTTTTGCAGCCATGAGACTTTTTATGGCCTTGGATGTGTAGTTGTCTTCAGCTCCAATTTCTCCACCATCTCTGTGGATACTAGTTTGTCAGTACTCCCACTGTCAATGATCACCTTGCATACTTTATCCTTAGTCCTGCAAGCTATCCTAAAGAGATTGTTTCTCTATACTAGTTTTTCAATTTTTGCCTTTGGTTTTAAGAGAACTTTTCTCAACATCAGGGATGATCCATCCTCTGCCCCTTTTGCCTCAACATCTCTTCGTTGTGCTTCTGAAATGTGAGCTTCTCCTCCTTTCTTCCTCTTCTTAGGACATTCCCAAGACATGTGCCCTATCTTTCCACAGTCATAACACCTTACTCCTCCTCTGCCTCTTCCTCTAGAAGAGTTTCTTCCACCACTCTGTCTCCCTCATGAAATTCCTCCTTGTTCTGAGTGATTGTGTGGTTTCTCAGCCTCGTCCTTAGACTGATGTGCTCTGTCATGGTCAAATCCCTTTCTTTTGTTTGGGATCGAGATTTAACATCTTTCTCACTAGTTCTATTTTCTGACCAGCTTCTCCTATGCCTTCACCACAAACTGATAAGCATATTCCACAGTCCTCACTGACATCATGATAAGCTCATCCAGGATTTCATATCTCAATCCATTTATATATTTGGAAACTCTTTCTTTGTCTCTCTCCCTTTGTCCAGTTCTGATGTTCAACCGAGAGAAATCCTCGGTGTACTCTTTGACTATCATCCCTTTTTGTCTCAGGTTCTGTAGCTTCCTGAACAGATTGATATGGTCGTCTTTGGGTATGAACTTAGCCTTCAGTTTGGCTACCATCCTGTCCCAACTCTTTATTCTCTGTTTGCCTTTATTTCTCGTCTCAGCTTGCAGTTCGTCCCACCACAAAGTTGCATGCCCTTTTAGCCTTGTGACTGCCTGCTTCACCTTCTTCTCCTCATCAACATCTTCATAGTCAAAGTGTTTGTCCATGGACCTTATCCAGTCCAACATTTCTTCAGTATCTAGATTTCCCTCGTACATGGGGACCTCTATCTTAGCTTTGCCTCCCAATCTGGAAACTGCTCTCAACAAACGTTCTTCTACAACATCCTCTCCTGTAGCTTCTTCAACCTCAACCTCTTCACTTTCTACATCACTGACATCCCTAATGTTAAGTGCTCTTCTCTATGCAACTTCCAGTGTTTCCAATCAGGCACGAAGCTCTCGCATCTCCCTCTCTACAACACAGTTGGCTAAAGGCATCTCTCGTCTTCTTGGCGGAATTATGTCGACTATCTGTCACACGCAGAGTACATCTTTGAGCTCTTTGTCTCCTTCTTTTCCTCCTTCACCTGAAGTATACAGAGGAAAAATTGAGGCTCTGATACCACCTGATGTAGATCCCCTATCCCTCTTAAGGGCTACGCAACCTCCCGGTCAGGATCTTTTGATTCAGGAGCCGAAGTGGCTCTTCTGGTTCCAAACTGGAATCCTTCGAATGAACACATAGGTCCCTCACAAATGCTCAGTTGGCTTTTCCAAGCGCTAAGTGTGAGCTCCCATAGCACACGACCAAGAGTCGTGACCTTGCGCTAAGCCAAAAAGGGCGCTTATCATGGATCAGAACTTCACAAGTCAAGCATCCCGTTTCTTTGTCCTTCGAATACCTGGTCACTAAAATGCCAGACTATCATGGACTAGGACTTCACAAGTCAAGCATCCTATCCCTTCCTCCTTCAAATGCCCGATTGCCGAAATGCCGAAATATTCCAACACCTATTCCTACAGGTTTTCATGTTTCGCGAGCTCAGAATGAAAGGGATATCTCTATTCCTTGGAATCCCTAGTTTCCGTAATGATGAAATGTCCTAGTGCCTATTCTTTTGGGTTTTCATGTTTTGCAAAATTTGGGTACAAGTGATATCTCTGCTCCTGGGAATCCCTGGTTGCCAGAATGACGAAATGTTCGAGTGCCTATTCTTTCGGATTTTTTTGTTTCATGAAATCTAGGTACAAGGGACATCTTTGCTCCTTGGAATCCCCGGTTACCGGAATGTCGAAATGTCCCAGTGCCTATTCTTTCGATATTTTGCATTTCACAAAAATCTGGGTGCAACGGATATCTCAGCTCCTTGGAATCCCCGGTTGCTGAAATGTCGAAATGCCAAAATGCTGAAACGCCGAAAAGCCTTGGCATTTGATCCACGACTCATAATAATCCTTGGGATCTACAGTCCATGTCCGACCTCACTATTTCATTATTTAGCAATTTGGGATTTTGGAGACAAGGACCTCTGTCCTTCCAACTCGCGGTACCCGAAATTGTGAAATGGATCAATGGTCCAGATCTATTTGAGATCGATGGTCACTATTCCTCCTGAGCTTTGGATGTCCAAAATCCCTCATCAATAAACTCCTCGTAGTTCCACCTTATCCAACGGATGGTAGGGTTTCGACATTTCTCCTCAAGGACTCTCCATCGTTCATTTGGATCTTCAGGATCTCCCCTCCCGGATCTACGCAGTGTTAAAGCTTGCGCTTCTCCCCCAAATCGGACGGTCTATGGGATATTCTTTCATGATCCAATGCTTGACGACATTCTTCCTCCTGAGATTTTACTCATTTCTGACGTAGAATATTTTCTATGCCTTTGAAGACTCGGTCTTCATTCCTTCCAGGGAATGAGTTCCTAGATCTCGATTACTTTCTGAAGCGTTATCCCTCCTGAGCTTTTCCTGGTTCAGACTTCAATTTCCCGCACACTCCTTATGTTTGAGGGATTTCGATAACTCAGATCCACAGTATTTCTCGTAGAGAAATTCCTCTTGATCTCCTGACGTTTCTCTCTGGCTCAATGTACACCTTGCAGAGCTTCCAATGAAGAGAAACAATTGAAACTGGAAAAACTCACAGTTCCATCCACTTGTTCATGTAAATAGAAAATGACAGGAAAATGCACATAGTCCACACACCATACATTTGGATCAATTTTCCATTCTATTATATTCACAAGTGCCCAATGGCTACATAATACATTCAAAATTACAATAATTCAAAACACTAGGATCTCCTGCTAACTCACAGTTCTCTCTTACAGCTAATTCCTCTTTGTATTGCCGCTCTCTCTGACTGGGTGTACAAACTTCTACATAACTCAAAAATGTTTCTAGGGTTTCCCCTAGCTACTTGCCTACTCTAAAATTCATCCTATGCTATCTTAGCTCAGTCGCATTCCAAAGCCGAAGTGGAATCTCCTGCTCTGTTTACAATTTCAAAAACTTGCCTCAAAGGGTAAAATTTGGCACCAGTTCAAGAGTGCCTCCAAAGGTGAATTCTGGCGCTGAGTGGAGGTGGATTCTGAAATCGGTTGTAATTGCCCAGGTTGAAGTTCTAGAATAACTCTCACATGTTGAGTGGTCCCGCCTCTGTGCGCTTGCCAACGATGCTCATGCATCACCCTGAAGCATCAAATTCAAGGAAAAATATATTTTTGAAGAAACGAAGAGCCAGGACTTGAGTCATGCAAATAGCCTCTTTCTAGGTGTGGAAGGATTGATCAACAACTAGTGTCCAAGTGAAATCATTATTTTTAAGGAGAGCAATGATAGGTAAGCGAATGTTTTCAAAATTCAGAACAAACTTGCGATAATACTTTATTAAACCAAGAAAACCACAAAATATATTAATAGTTTTAGGGAGAAGATCCACCCATACACCATCATTTTTGACAACATGACCTAGGTACTCCACTTCAGAGGCCCCAAAGGTAGATTTAGACTATTTGAGGAAAGGTTTGTACTAAGAAAGTAGATGGAGGACTTGATCCACATGGGAGATATGGGCTTCCCATTTTTTTCTATATATGAGAATATCATCAAAGAAAACTAATACAAAATGATGAAGGAATGGATGGAAGACATGATTCATGAGACTTTGGAAAGTGGAGGGAGCATTACATAGACCAAAATGCATGAACAAAAACTAATAGTGATCCTAATGAGTTCTAAATGAAATATTGGGAATTTCTTCCTCTTTCATGCATATCTTGTGGTAGCCAGAACAAATATCAAGTTTAATAAAGTATTGAGCATCGCTCAACTCATCCAATAGGTCATGAATGACATGAAATGGAAAACTGTCTTTGATGGTGAGTTTTTCCAGGGCTTGAAATTTGGGGCACATGAACCAAGTACCTTCTTTTTTGAGTACCATGAATACAAGAGAGGAATATGCTCTGGTACGAGGAAGGATAACACCTACTTCGAGCAATTATTGAAGAATTTTCTCAATTTCAGTCTTCTTGGCAAAGGGATGATGATAAGGGAAAACATTTGGAGGAAGACTAAGTGGTACTAGAGGAATGGAATGATCATGAAAACCATGGGAAGTGGGAAGTCCATGGGGAGTGAAAAACATTACTTGGTGTTTATAGAGGATAGATTGGAGGTCAGGATGCACACAAGGTGTATCAACTACTTGGATGGAATGGAGTTGGGTGATAATTCAAAAATGACCTTTTTTGAGGATATTTTCTATTCAATGAGAACTAATTATCTCAAGGGATCTTGTTATGATTCCTTGGAACTGATATTGTTGACCCTCCTATTGGAATTGCATGGTTAATTCCTTAAAATATATGAGGATGGGTCCCAGAGTGAATAACCATTTGACACCGAGAATAATGTCACAACAACCCATTTCGATAGAACACATATCATATTTCATGTGATACTAACCAATTTATAGGTGCACATTTTTACAATGTCATCCACATTTCATGGAACCACCATTGGCAGTAATGATCTAAAATTTTTTGACAACGTAGATATAACAATTGGGTTACTAGGAAATGAGATGATGAACGAAATTATAGGTTCTACCACTCTCAATGTGGATGATGGCATTCATGTGCTTAATGTATCCAATAAGATTCGGGGTTTGGGGAGTAGAGAAGCCAGCAAGGGAATGCAACAAAATCAGTGGTTCAACTTCTAGTGGATTAATATATGGTGGATTAGAAGCATCAGTTGGGGGTAGGTCTACTACTGGAAAAACTTTGACCTCCTCGTCAGCAACATCCTCATAAATGGCAATAATTTTCTTTTTCCTTACACTTCTGCCCTAGAAAATATATTTCATCACAATTGTAGAAAAGACCCTTGAGTTGGTGTTCAACCATTTGTTCCTGAGTTAATTTATGGATCTTGAGAGGAGTGGTAGGAGCGGTAGGATTGGTAGGTCGAGTGCAAGGAATAAAATGGGGTTTTTGGTTCTTTTCAGAGACAATATGCTGGGATTCCTTGGCTCATTGATTAGCTTCCAAACAAGCTTGAGGATGAACCATTAGGAATTGGGAGAGAATTTCATCCTTGAGGCCATTGATAAAGAATTCCATAGAGAAATAATCTGACGGCCCTCTCTTTTTAAATACAAGTGTTCAAAGGAAGATATAATGTCTTCCACCGTGATAGATTGTTTGAACTTGGTAAAATGACCTAGATAGTGGGTTTTAGTGTCAAAGCATTCATAAAGATATGCAACAAAATGTGTCCAATAAACCTACCCTTGGCATGTCTTTCTACACCATTGACACCATTTCCAATGTTCAAGATACAGATAGAGGACACCATAACAAAGTTTGGTCATCACATCAATAATTCCATGCAAGGAGAAATAATGTTCCATTTTAGTGACCCAACCTGTGGGATCTGAGCCATGAAATTTGTTCACCTCAACTCTGGGAAGATAGGGGTGACAATGAAGGGAGTTGGAATGAAAGGCCATATATGGGAATATTCCTCACCTTAATAGTGTGAAGGTTGTTTTGGGGAGGGAGATCCATGAGACTATTTTAATCATTGGTTGAGAGCCATGTTGAGGGAGGAGAATTCACCCTCATCTTCTAGTAATTCACCCATAACGTTTCCCTCAAAGGTATCCAATTTCGAATTGGAGGAATATGTTTCTAAAGTCACTCTTTTGATGTTGTCTCTGTGTTGTTTGGATTCTTATTGAAGGTGAAGGATTTCTTGGTTGCGATTGGTGTCCATTTGAGAATGATCAGTTATAGGGAGGGTAAGTCAACCCACGGAAAAAAAATGAAGAAATGATATAT
>JASDQU011403035.1:19353-33133 GCA_032191745.1 Picea mariana
GCTATGAGTTGTGTAGCAAAGCAAACTGGTCTGGTGGTGATTTCTGAAATAAGGATTATGTGCCTTCCTCAGCGGGTAGAGTATGTGCCTTAGATTTCTTTTTGGGTGACATATTTAGCAGTAAGGAATTTCTATAACTCCTTGCCCTGTATGGATATGCCTATCAAGCGACATATTGCAACTTCATCGATGGGGTATTTCTCCCCCATCCAGAGGTAGCCATCATGCATTTGGGTTAGTAATAGGTGGGAAGATAATGTAAAAATTCCATTGTTCCCAAAAAGAGGACAATCCAGTAGGGAGAGGATTCCCTTATGTCAAAGAAGCTGACCCCACTCTTGGGTGAGTGTGAGCATTCTTCCATCTTCACTATGGATGTTGCGGGCATAGTGGTGAAAGGATAAGATGGGGAACTGCTCAGAGTTGTGGAAATTGTAATCGATGAACTGGACATCATGTACCCATCATGGTTTGGACCCCATGAATGTGACATGTCGAGGTAATTCTTGTTATTCCATTGGGTGATTGGTGGTAACCCAATATCTGTTTCAACCTTGGGGTCTTCTTGAGAAGGCCATGGAAATTATGATCTGGGCATGTAAAGGAGTTTCTTAGAATCAAGTGGCGTGGATGGCTCTTGGTTTCTTCTTGGCTATTGTTCAAATGAAACTCATTCTTAGGGGTTTTTTATAAAGGGAGGAAGGTGCATATAGGATGAGCTAACAATAATGAAAAAGGCAACAAGTTGTCAAATGAGTACCGTGGGACAGTTGGATGCTAGACCATGAGTAATTGTAAGATATTTTTGGAATGTTTAATTGTACCTTATTCCAACACAGTGGGATGTGTTTTAGCTATTTGGTGGTTGCATGAGATGTTGTTGTCGTCATTTGTGAGCCCGTACTCCAGAACATTAGTTAGGGAATAAGTTCCCTTTAATGACTAAATAACCACCATCCAATCTTGGGTATTGGGAAGGTCGTCATAGTTATGGTTGGTTGATCCAGGTGGATATCAATGGCCACCCACCTATTCCAACTGGCTCAAAACAAATTGTTGGTAATTTACTATTTTTATCATTTTTTTGAGTCCCAAAATTTCGGGGCCATTTTGAGGGCCTAAATGATTTTTTTCATGATCATGCACCTATAACTTAGCCAAGTCTCTAATTGAGTCAGTAAAATGAATCTCCTCATCAATACCTTTCCAATGATAAATCATGTGCCCCAAACGGATATCGTATGCCAAAGTTACACCCCCGATAAGTTGATACACCAAACTACCCAAAACGGGGTCCACAAACTTGTTGGATTTTCATCTTACGGGGATAGGGTTTTGGATTTTTTTATGTTAAAAGGCCTCTGGAGCCTCATTGTAACAATAATATTATTTCAAATGAGTGTAACCATTACATCTCTTCTCAGAGATAAGCTGCCACCATTCTAGTAAGTCATTCACTCTGTATTTCTACAGTTTTGTACATTTCGCTCATTAATAGAAATTGTGTATTATTGTATCTCTATGTTTATGGTTATATCTATGATATATACTTGTTATATTATTGTATATCTAATATATCTATGTATATTTATTTATTATATCTCTTCTCTCATTTCATGCCGAAAATAATCCAGATCAGTGGTATCAAAGCAGGTTGCTCTTGATCGTTTTTCAGTGCATGTCCTCGACGAGGTCCAAGTATAGAAAGTTGGGTCTCGAGCTTGTATCTCTTGATAATAATCGCTCTCAAACACCCAAGAAACCCTCCATGTCAGAAGAAAATAAATACGACAGAGAAAAATATTATATTAGTATGTTGCTTAAGCAAGCTCTCACACGACAGAGGGACGAAATGACATAAATTTTTCCCACATCCTTCAATGTCTACCGATAACAGTAGGTGTTTATTCATCAAGCGACGACTTTGGAGACACCTCTCCTTTCAAGGTACAAGTTACTTTTTATATTCTCGTATTTGAAGGTCAGATCGATGCGGATTCCCTAGAAAAATGGTTAAATCTGCTAGAAGGTTATTTCTCTATTCACAATTTTTCCAACAGGGAAAAGATCACCTTCGCACTCCTTAAGGCTCTATACCATGTCAAAAATTGGTGGGAAACTTACTGGGAGAAAAGATCCACAGAGGAGTGTGGAATATATGGGGCTGAGCCCACTTGGTATTTTTTTGTGGATGCAGTCAAGGAACAAGATTACCCTATTGGTAACTATGACAACCAGTACATGAGATGGACCACACTACAGAAAGAGAGGAGCGAAATAGTGTCGTATTTCACAAATACTTTCCATACCTTGCGCACCAAGATGGATATGAAATACTTCGAGTGACATCTACTTTTGAAATTCCATGGGGCTCTGCATAGGTACATACAAACCAAAAAGGATTTTTTGAACATCTCATCACTGGGAGATGCCCATCGATATGTTTTCAAAATCGAGAAAAAAATTAGGCAATAGAACAAATGAGAGTTTGGGTCTACAAATATGAAACAACCAAAGTATGTTAAAGATGACCCTAACAACTAGCCTCCAGAAAACTAGTCCAATCCACAGGAAAAGAAGGGTAACGAAAAGATGAAGAAGGACACTGGAAAGTGGTGTGATTTCCACAAAATATCCTAGCACAACATTGATGAATGTCTCTCAAAATAATCATTGGTGGATGAAATCAAATAAAATGAGTCGAACCTTGATTAAGAACCTGATTCAGAAAATAATAGGAGAAGATAGATCATCGATGTAGACCCCACTACTATTTTCGTGACCACAAAAATTCAACCAAAAGAACCAACAGATCCTGAAGAGCGGGGGAACATTTTTCATTCACAAATGTGGGTGAAGGGGACCTCGCTGGATTTTATTGTTGATAGAGGAAGGGAAAATAATATCATCTCAACAGAGGTTTTCAAACAGTTGGGATTGTTGACAACAACACACCTGCAACCATACAACATCGGGAGACTTCACCCGAGACGAGATATCTGTGTCTGCCAACAGTGTCGATTGTCATACGACATCCATATATTCAAGGATGAGGTATTATGTGATGTTTCCATTATGGATATAAGTGATTTTCTTTTGGGCCAACGATATATGTGGAAGCGCCATGCTATTTATGAGTCTCGACCCCATAGTGTCATTGTTACTCTGGGGGTAATATCTATAGGATACCAAAGGTAGTTCTGAATACTATCCCACCAAAACAATGTCACAAGGTAATATCTGATACTGCAAAATCCAACCTCTTCACAATCTGTTTAAAAGGTGAACAAAAGGACACTACAACCACTGCAGCCTTGGCCCAAGGCCTTTCTTTCCAATAGAAGTAGATTGCATAAGAGAAAGAAGATATTGTTTCTTCACCTACAATGGTACCTACACCCTGCCTAGTCAAGCAAAGACACAACAATTTGGTTGAACAGATTCAACCCTACCAACAACAAGTTTTTGACGGTCTTCAACAAGCTAAGCAGCATAACTTGTCTAGCAAGGCAAGCAACTCATCAAGATTCAGATTCAACAAACTCTTTCCCCTCTCCCCCGAGAATTCAACACAACGGAAACCATTTCTTCCTAAGGAGGGAGGATTGATCCAGGTGGATATCAGTGTCCACCCACCTATTCCAACTGGCTCAAAATAGTTTGGTGGCAATTTACTATTTTTAGCAGTTTTTCAGGTCCCAAACTTTCAGGGCCATTTTGAGGGCCTAAACGGAGTCTTTTCACGATCCAGTGACTCAATGATAGTAAAAATATTTGATAGATCATATGAAATGAATTTCCTCATCAATACCTTTCCAACTAGCTATTGTGCGCCCCAAACGAAGATCGTATGCCAAAGTTATGCCCTCGAGAAGTTGATACACCAAACTAGCCAAAACGAGGTCCAAAAAACCGTTGGATTTTCATCTTCTGGGGTTAGGGTTTTGGATTTTCTTTAAGTTAAAAATGTCTTTGGAGCCTCATTGTAACAATCATCTTCTTTTGAATGAGCTTAGCCATCACATCTCTTCTCAGAGATAATTTTCCACCATTCTAGTGAGTCATTCATTCTGTATTTCTACAGTTTTGTACATTTCGCTCATGAATAGAAATTATGTATTACTATATCTCTGTGTTTATGGTTATATATTTGTGTTTATGGTTATATATCTGTTATATTATTGGATATCTGATATATCTCTGTTCATTTCTTTATTATAGCTCCGATCTCATTTTGTGCCGAAAATAATCTGGATCATTGGTACTGTCAATGGAAATGTTGCCATGTTTATATGTGAGAGGCCCGAGATTATGGGGCCCAGAGATTGATTGGAACTTCCTGTACATGCACACTTATGATACGGTAGGAGGAACTGCACATTTTTCTTGCACCTCTCCGTGTGGGTGCTTAGTTTTCATAGAAGTGTGGCAGCCCCCAGTAGGCCACAACATTGTTTTCCATGTATCCTGCCAGTCTACTCTACCCCTTGAGTATGATGAAGTAAGATCTTCCTGTAAATTTCATTTGTATTCTCAATGGGGTTAGCGGTGTTAGAGTGAGATGAGTCTTTATGTTGTTTCAGGGACAATATAAAAAAAGCCTTCCCCTACGACTTCACTTCTTTGTACAGTGTGAGGGGGATTCTGGGTCTCGGGAAGGCGACCTTCTTTCAAATCCTCTTAGTAGACCCTAGGACGTATCAAGGGAATATAATTTGTGTATGTATGGCTACCCACCATCCTTCAAAATAAAATATATATAGGCAGATTCATGTATTTGTGTTGAATCTCTCTAGCATGGATGTTTTGAGATGTACCCATTCGTTATATGAGTTGTGATGTGCAACCCACCATTGGACATGGATGTCGAATAGTATTGTATCAAGGGAAAAAAATCTTTGATATTATGGAATATGATGGATCCATGCAATTAATGTGTCCACCGACTTCGACCCATAGACCAATAAGAGCCAAAGTCTTAGACGTGCTCTTATGTTGAGATATGTGCGCACCTCCTTGTTGATACCTCATAAATCTTGTTTTTCCATCTATCCAAGGAATCATCAGAATTCGTGTCATAATATTTGACACTCCTCCAACTTAGTTCTCCATCTGTGGTGGGGTTAAAGTAGTCTCCTTGTGCCCCGTGACTTTGTAGATATTTTCAATGGCTGAGCTCCATGCATCCTCATCTATGTGCCCGTGACTTTGTAGATATTTTCAATGGTTGAGCTCCATGCATCCTCATCTATGGGATCATTATAGAGGTCTCCCCCATATGGATCTAGTGGCACGACCATGCAGAGGGTGTCAGTTCCGAAGGACATCTGCCTGTTCTTTAAATTTAACACTGCAGTATTGTCAAAGGCCCAGTCAATTCCTAGCAATGCAGGGTAGGGATCAAACTCATCCATGATCTTGATGACTTCAAATTCAACCTTTTTTTTCACTCCTTCTATGTTCACTTCTACTTCCTCCAGCTAGCCAATGGTATAGATATTGTATTGATTGGCTAATCATAGCTAGATAGGTAACCAAAAAAACTTAGGCTTACCCATCACTTCCTGAGAATTCTTGGGTAAAATGTTTATGTCATATCTCAGATCCAACATGACTCCATCCATATCATACCCACCAAGATCGGTCGTCATCTTGTTAAGTACTTGAATAGATTTGAAAATATACTTCAGAAATAACCAAGAATAAACTAAAGCATTCACCAAAATATTCATCACAAGAAATAGTCAAAATCCTTGAGGTCGAGAAACACCATATATTATTCTTTAAGGAAGGAATGCACTCCTCAAACAATTCTTCATACATTCACAATATTATTCAATATGCTTCAATACATTGCTTACCCTTATTTATATAACTCTCTTTATCTCCTTGGAACCTTCTAGAGAGTCTTCTCACATTTATTATATTTAACTATCATAATGGGTCTTATTTAATAATATAGTGTACCTATTTCACCTTACATTGAATATACATAATCACATTCCCATTTGGTACCTCCCAAGGTACCCAATATTACCTCCCTAGGTATACTACACATCTTGAACCAATGAACTATCGGCCAATGCACTTTTTCTTGCTGACTTAGAAGACATCCCTCTCTGGTAGCGGAGCCAATATGGTGGTATCCCCTCCTTGTTCTTTCATGCAAGAAGTTAACATCTGGTTCAAATTACTTGCAGCCTCTAGATATTTAAGAAAGCACAAACAACATTTTAAGAAGATATTGACTTGATCTTTAGCTTCTTCCATGCGACCTAGGTCACACAAGGCTTCTAAGCGCGTTGTGCATAGCAATTATTCCTAACATTTTTCTTCATAAGACTTTATCTCAACGTGTAGTAACATATTCTGTATGTGTGCTTCTTCTATCAATATTTGGGTTGTGTGATGAATTTCCTCACTCACGCAAGCCTTCTCCAAAGATATTTGCATTGTGTGCTGTAATTCTTCGCACACACGAGCTTCTTCTAGTGACCTATGAATCTCTCATTGCACTTATTCACAGATCCATTCTTCCTATAGAGACCTATGTGCTTCCATTTGTACTTCCTCTTAGATCTGAGCTTCTTGAAGAGACCTTTGAGTCACACGTTGTAGCTCTTTGCACAATCTTTCTTATTCAATGGATCTTTTGCATCGCACATAAACTACTTCTGTTGAGAAGCATAAAACTTTGGAGGGGAATGGGGTGTCTTCCTTATCTTTACATCTGGTTTTTTTACCCGAGCCTTCATCATGCTTGAAGTATACCCCTGTCTTTGCCTCTATACTCGTAATGCATCCCGGGTGTTATCCTACATTGACTGGAGGGAGAAGAAGCTACTGACATCATTATCGATGAATTTATAGAACTCACGGAATGGGGTGTGAGTCATTGTTTGATACTTCTGTAATGTGGGACAAAAGAGTGGCATATGGCCCCACTGTCTACATATTTCACACCATTTTGAATGTCCATATGGAAATTGACTCGACGAGTTTGTCACCACATAATTTGGAAGGATCGGGCACTCGTCTCAATGACGCCCCTTTGAACGACATGTAGTACACCATACATGCTCATGCACTACTTTAGTCTTGGCCATATCTTATAGTTTTATGGTTAGGTTGGCCAATTGTGACTGAACTTGTGTCAACCTAGTTGATCTCTTTACGCCTCCAGGGGTAACTTCCAAGTGCATTGTGATATCGACTGCCTTGGACCAAGTCTTCACCTTTTGCTGGGTGAGCTAGACTTGGATATGGGGGAGAAACCCAACAATGAACCACTCTCTATGATGCATGTCCTGGATATGGAATGTTAGCCTATCCAAGAAGATTTTGAATTGTTGGTCATAATCCCAGACTGTTTCTCTTTCCTTCTACTTGATCTCCTTGATTTCCATAATGCATTGGAATTCTGACTTCGACTTTTGAAACTCTCCAAGTAGATCCTACTTGATATTGGCCATGAACCTTGCCTATCCCACTAGTACAGTAGCCTTATACTTCATGTACCACATTAGGGCCCTATCCCTAAACGTAGTCTCTAGTTGCACAATCTTAGTCCCATCATCTGTAACTCTCTTTACAAACTAGATTGGTTCATAGGTGAAATACTGTTGCTCTGCATCATCCTTACCCGTTCCATGGAACACGAGTAACCTTTTTGTACTATCTTTATTTTCCATCTTGGAACTAGAGCTAGTTCCTCTTCTATGATTGATATTGGCTAGATCTTTCCACACCACTATCCTTTGAGGAAAATTGTTGTTGACTCCACCTTCTTCTTCACTTGTTTTGTTGATTCTATCTTCTTCTTCTCTTCTTCGACTCCATTCTCTTTACTGATTGCTTTGTTTTCTTCTTGATTAAAAATGCACAAGGGGGATAATGCCATCTTCTTCTTAAAATTCTCATGAGGTGACCCAAAGAGATATCTACTTGCATCTGCACAAGACAATACAATAATATCAACTCATCTCCCCCATCACTAGGGGAGCCTCCATCTTCCTTTCCTTCTGGCACACCAACAATCTGTGCCCTCTCTTCTTGACCTGACTTTTCACCACAAAAGTGTGCTCCTACCTTCGGGCCGACCCGCACACGACCACTACGTGCTTCATCTCCCGGTACGATCTGCACACTTCCACCTTGCATAGAATCACTCTCTCCACTCAACACATGACTTATCTTCATGCCATCCTCTCTTTTGCTCAGCTTACTACCACTACACTGAGAGCCAAATTTGATTCTAATTGGCACCTCACTGTACTGTGTGATGACTTTTCTTCTTGTCATCACGTAACCATGTGGCCCTTCCTCCACATCTATTGGTGCACCAAAAATTTGCGCCCACACACCACACGTGTGTTTTCTCCTCTCTTAAGGTTGTGACATACCACAACAACAAAAGAGTACATGATTTGTCACGTAGGCCCTCACTACCACTATTGTCACTACTGGTATCTTCGACGCCAAGCCTCTTTGCAGGTCTGTCCTCACCTGTGCTCCCCACACCACTGCCTGGTGTGAGTTTCGTCTTCATTTTGGGCCCGACACCTCCCGACGCACCCTTGGATAACTCTTCTCTACTACTCTTCTCATCTTTCTCCCTCATCTTAGCTCTTCTTGTGTATCTCTTGACTCTTTTTCTCCTCTGCTCTTTTGGTTCCATTCTAGTCCTTACCTCATCTCAACAAATTCTCAAATCCTCTTGACTGGATCCATATTATATCTCTTTTTCCCTCACCTTTTCCAAACCCCTCATCTCTAGGGGGTTTACTCAGCCATTCTATTAGTCTCTATGCACATCATTCTTCTTTCCACACACAATGTATTGATCTAAATTGGAATTTCCTCTAGCATCTGCTTTCTTGAACCTTCTTTGAAATTTATTTTAGCCTCGTTGAAAGAATCACTATATTCTATAGAAAAATCAATATTGTAGCCTTCCTTCACTCGAGCGAACCAAAAATCAATAACCCGAGTCCACTTGTTATATAGCACCTTCAAGGTATCAAGCTTCGTTTGATCCCAAACTATTGGATCCACTAGTAACACAGTCGAGCTAACTTCAGCTTGTATCTTTAACCATTCATGTCGTATACATGGAAATTCCACAAAGAAAATCTCATGCATGTTCAAGTAAATATATATGCCTTTCCATTCCTTTTCCATTCATTCTTGTTCACCCACAAACCTTGCATCTCTCACAGAGAAAACTTGTCTTCTTTCACTTCTATATAGTATTGAATCTCCTCCTTAGAAGGATGCCAACTCATTTTTCTTTTCCTCCATCAATCTCAACAAGACTTCAGGTCCCGACAATGGAACCATTTGTTGGTTATTGTGTCATTGTTTTCGGTCCATGCTTGCGTGTGTACTGACCTTATTAACGCTGGGGAGTTTTAGACCCAGGTTTCATCAAGATTTTTCCAACAAAAACCCCAAAGAATTGACATATCAATCCTCAACCAAGGTCAAGGAAGGCCTCACTTGAGATGTAGAGAGGATCAAAGAGACCATAAGGTCTTGTATTGGGGATGAAGGATTAAACATACTAAACATTACTGCAATTGGAACCCATGTAACTCAGCTCATCTAATCTATTAAGGACTAAGAACTAAAACTATACACACACATATTTAACTCATTCATAACATACATATAATAGATTCGAATTTCCATATCTTTATTACTGGAATCATTCCATCACATTAGAGATATATAGTGTGATGAAAAACTACTTAGGACAACCATAAAGCTTCATATCATTTCTATATAAAAGAGTGGGAATACAACATAATGCGTTATGTGCCTTTCCTTATGATTCAGACAGAACAAAGACATAGGAAGATATTCAAAACATCACAATATTATAACAGGCTCAGAGTGAGCTTGATACTGATAGCTATGCTAACTCAAAACTCTTTGAATGATTATCTCACGAGCTAACTCCCTTTTTGAGCTTAGAGCTCTCTTTATTTCTTCCGTTGTTGGGGAGTGTTGTCTCTATTTGCTCCGCTCCACTCGCTTGTTTGATCCAACTGCCCCACATGCTTCTAGTGCATGCCGATGCTCCACATAGACTCTCTGCATCAAGGGAAATCTTAACTACTTGGCCAAGTCATCTTCTGGCCACCCCACGTATTCATATGCCACGAGAAATAATCATTTCAGGATATTTCTCGGTGATTCCTTTCTTGATTCCGACAAGCATCTTCTTGGTTTTCGACGCAACTAACAAAACTCATACCAACACACACTTGGTAGTATTTATACTTGGAACGCTGCCTACAAAACCCGATCTAATGCACACTCTATGGCATTCTTCATGCATTTCCTTCAATGCACCCAAATTCATTTGTGCACGTGCGCAAAACTGAACCGAAAAATTTGGGTGCCAACACACTTCTCCCTATCATTCTAAGGTGGTGTAGGCCCTTAGGCTGTAAATTCACAACCAAAAGGGAGAAAATTGGGCCGTGACAATAAGGAAACCTGGATTTTGAAAGGCCCTACCCACTCCACCTTGGCTGTTAGGGATGCATGGGTAGCTGAGACAAGATTTGTGGAATTTTGTTTAGAGTAAGAAATCAAGGAAGTAGAAACAATACAGGAACTGGTTCATTTGCAGCATTGGGAACTCCTAAACATCAATATTATTGATGAGGCAGAGGATTGGGTGGAAGATCCAACACATACCAGAACTAGAGAAACCAAATATTTCTAGTTGTTGGAGACCTATTGGATGGTCAAGGCCATCGTTGGTTAAGCCCTACATAAAACAAAATACGACCAAACATATTTGTTTCATGCCATCCACATCCTTGAAGGTAAATTTGAATTGTTTTGTTGATCCCAATACAGAATTACATTTAGACTAACACAGAAAACCCAGCAATAGGAACAACGAGAGCACAAACCAGTGACACAGAGTCCACTGAGGTCAATAAACTACCCCACAAATGTGGACAATTATCTGTACGAAGAGGGCGCTCAGGCTCACGAAGGAATCCCAACTCCGAGCGAGAGCCATCAAGTGAAGTTTGAACAAGGTTGACTAGTCCCTATTTCTTATTCTATTTTTGACTATGGGTCAAATTTTTTGTTATACTCAGGCAACTAATCAGGATTTTAGGCATCGATCTCTTCTTCCTGGTATAAATATGTCTTATGGCTATAAGCCCCCAGACCTAAAAACTATGAATATGTATCTCTGATAGATTACAGACTCTTGGTGATATTGATTTGACATCGTTGTGACTATGCGACGATTTAGGGCACGGTTACCTTTAATGGCAACCCCCTACTTTTTTTGTCTCATTTTTATAAATATAATAAAACTTAACTTTTTTTATATCATTTTTGTAAATATAATAAAATCCTATTTTTTTTTAATTTATAATAATAACAATAATAACAATAATAATAAATTTCATTATAATATTTACAAATATAACATAAATACTAATTAATAATTTGTACTCACAATAAAACAATTAACCAATATAAGTAACAACTTCAATCTACGTGTATCCACAACTTAGTAATACGAATGGATGACGATCACATATAATAAACCTAACTTTGGGTTCAAACGATCTACATATAAACTATGTATGGATTTCCTCGTGAAGATCAAATGGATACAATAAATAAGTACTCATTGTTAAAACATAGACATTACACCATATCATTGTTAGAAAACATTTCTTAAAAATAAACCATGAGTGTTATAAAACATTTCTTAAAAATAAATAAATAAATAAATAAATATATATATATATAAAAAAGAAAGATGATATACATTTATTAACACACAATCAAATCAAAATAATATATATATTTTTTTAATTGAAAAATTTAAAATTTAAAATCTGGAAAAATATTTAAAAAAAAATATATAATTAACAAAAATTCATATTGAAAAAATAAATTAGTTAAAAATTATTCATTAAAAAATTAATTCTTTAGAAAATAATAACTTACAACAATATTGTATATTAATTTATTTAAATAATTTTAAATTAAATATATAATAATATTTTTTTACACATTTTCTATAAATAAAAATATTTTTTACACACTTTTTACTTATTTAAAATATTTTCTTTATCATATCATATATCAATCGCTTTGAACCAAGTATTACTCATAAACACTCACACTTTTACTTGGTTGAATTCCGCTTTTATTAAAAGTATTTTTTTATTAACATAAAATGTTATATAAATGTTGATGGTTTGAGTTGTTGGCATAAGTATTTTATTTTTTTCCTTAAAATTATTGGAGGTGGCATCATTTTCCTTAAATAATGACATTGAATCAATTTACATTCCCAAATAACAACAAATAATGACTATCCCATAATCCCACTACTTAGAATAATGAAGACACGTTTAGAATGTATTAAATTTAGAATATTGTTTTAGAGTTTGTTTTATTGTTACGCAGATTGGGGTTGAAGATGGTTTGAGATCCACTTAGATAGGAGTGTGATCAAACTATATATGTAACTGATTTCTTTGCATGATGCAAGTTGTGTGAGCTCTGTCTCACTTGTGTGTGGGGTTTATATTAAGTTTTGATTTGGTATCAGAGCGGAGGAGAAGAGAGCCACCGCATGCCAAACCGTGAGTTGTGTGTTGAAAGGTGACAATGAATTCACCTCAAAGATTAGGATACGATAATTTCATTCCTATTATTATGATTGTTGTTGAAACAAATCATTCTTGGAGCAGAATATGGATATCCTTGTAATTAATACAGCTAGTTCCTTGTAACCGTAGGAGGAAGGATTCAAATATGTATGCTTGAGAGGAAGATGGGGAGTAGGGGCTTCAATCCCTCTCCCGGGCTGTCGGTTGCCTATGGCTGTTGAAATATCCTGGTTCTTTCTTCTAATAGAATGATGTTGTCATTTCCCATGGATGTTTCCCTCACCAGAGGGTTTTACTACGTAAATACCATGTCTCATGTGATTGATGTCTATGTATGTTTAATCTTTGTTTTTTCTATGTGTTTATGATCTCTATGATCTATGTGGGTAACTGATCTAACAAGTGGTATCAGAGCGTTGGGTTAAAGAGTATTGCAGCAGAGGGGACAATAAGTCGTAAAGGATAAGGAGGCTGAGCGGGCAGACGTGGATACAAAGACTAAAGCCAAGGAATCTACAGAGAGTGGCAGCTCAATAGTGGTTGACGACAGCAACTTCGAGTGCCTGGGAAGTGGATTTTAATGTTAATGTTTATGCCATTATTATGATTCTTTGCATTTCAATAGATAAGAGCATCATAAGAACAAGATCATTGAGAAATACACATTCACAAGAGACACAACATTTATCCTGGGAAACCCTCTAGGGGAAGAAAACCTAGCAAAAAATTCCTTNTTATACAATGTTCAAGAGATAACTCAAACCAATACAGATAGTCCTCCCCAAGAGATGTGCCACTCTTCTTCTCCTCTCTCTAACTGGTAATTGCAGCTTGCCTCATAAGATAATGAGCAAGTGAGTTGTGTGTTAGAAGTGAGGCACTAGCCTCTTATTTATACAAGATTGGCATGTGTGAGAGGGTTTAACTGGTAGGGTCAACCTCTCACTTTGGGTAGGTAAACCCACCTTTATTTAATTCTGGGTCTTCAATAATAACTGCTGGGGCCGACTTCTTATTCTGCCCTTTATAATTGTCCGATGACCAATCCACAAAAGGGGATTTGGTCCTTATACAATTACCGACATGATTAATCCACAATGGGGATTAGTCCTAAT
>JASDQU011403036.1:0-21442 GCA_032191745.1 Picea mariana
GCATTATGGAGAATCTAATCCCTCATTCTTGGTGTTTGAAGATTGTTGTGATTTTTGAGAACATTTCATTAAGTACCTTAAAAACAAAATTGGTGATGAAGAGTGTATGAATGATGAAATCATAGAAGCCCTTTATGAATATTCATCCCAACAACAAATAGTATCCCCTCCTTTGGTTGAAGGTGAAGCTGATCAAGAAATTGTTGCTGAAAGTCATTTTCCTTCTCTTGAACTTGATGAAGACATTCAACAAGATTTCCAGCAAGACAAAGTGTTTCAAAGTTGTCTTTCCTCCCCTATGAATGATGTGGTTAGTCAAATTCTAAGCGGCCTAGATATGGATGAGGATTCTAAAACTGCATCTATGGAGATTTCAAGCAATGAACAAACAAATGACATACAGTTTCAGGAAAGAAACAAAACAGTGTATGCCACTTTCCAATCAGAAATACAGAAAGATAATGAAGAAGCAATTGTTTTATTTGATTCATTTGAAAATCATGGTTTTGAAAATACATCCTGGGAACTCTAGACTGTGAAATAATTCATGATGTTAGCTTTTCACATTTACAAGAAGGTTATGAACAGGAATTTATTTCCATTCATTCATTTGAAAGTCAAAATAATAGCCCTCAAGCAAATTTCCATAAGTTTAATGAAACCAAATTAGAATGGTTTGATGAACAAGAGGATAGCCTTGATGCGCATAATATGTCTATCATATTTGAAGATGTTCAAGAATGTATGAATGTTTTTGTTGATATGCATGGAAGAGTAGACAAACCTATTTCTTCCATTTCATTTGAAAATGTTCTCAAAGCAGAAAAAATAGAGCAAGAACAACAAACACTTATGAAAGAGGCTTGTCCTTCTGTTTTTGCTCATCAAGAAGAAATGTTTTTTCATGGTTTTCAAGATCCTGTGGCCATCCTATTATAGTCTTCAGTGAAGGAGGAGTTTGTTTCATTCATAAGATCGAGTTTTAGATTCAACTTGTGTTTTCAGCTGCCATATTTTACATTTGTATGCCTTCTTATAAAAGATGTGATCAAAGAAAAATTGGGAATCCAATTGCTTGATTGGTTGCATTGGTACTTTAGAATCACTTGATTGAGTATTCATTTCAACAGTTTTGGAGTAGATATGAGTATGCAAATAAGCTTGTTGATCAAGCATTTTTCAGTTTGGATTTCTAGTAGTGTGTACAGCCAGATTTTAGCAGTGTATTCAATGTTCAATATCCAGTTGAGAGCAGTGTGCAGAGTTTGGTTTTCAGCAGACACTGGTGACAGGTCAGAGTAGGGTACACAGACATGTTTTGGGAGCATCCCAATGGATCAGGCATGTGGTCTACTATTCTTTTCTACCTCATAGGGAGGATAGCATCCCCAATAGGTTCCTATGTTATCACCTGCTAATTTGTATTAATTTTTCCCAAAGCATCTTGTCCTTATGCTATTTTTCCAATCAGACTTTCAAACTTTTTCACCAGCTCCATCAAGCTCCCATCACCTAAATCCTTCACTCAACTGATCATCCAAAATATTCATGTCCTCCATAATTCAAAAATTTGACAAATATTCCAAACCTATACCTAGCCATAATGCTTATCTAATTCCCTTAGTTCCATCACTTCATTCATTTTTACCCTTATTTTCATATTTCCGTTGAAAATAAAAAATATTCCTTTTATTAAGTACCCTTATACTATCCACAAAGTCGTGTGTTAAAGCCTCATATGCCCAAAGTCTTTAAAAAAATGGAAAAAACGTTTATTATTAATATAAATATTTTTTATATTAAAATATTTATATTAATATTTAATCCAATATTTAATTTATGGAATCACATCAAATCATATCATGGGCATGAATCTCAATTTATAATGTGGAAAATTCAAAGGTTGGATGGAGGGTGCACATACATATCAGGGATTGAAGTAACGAGGAGGTTAATTATGTGAAGGCGGACCAGGGAAAACTACTGTGGTTTATTTGGTGGACACGTGTTTTTACATGGAGCACATTGGAGGTAAAAACAGTTTGGATTAAACCACTCTAGTCAAAGCCAAATGTAATAAATGCACCATTTATCATATGTTTAATGTGCGGCATTTTCCAGGAATGAATTTCAACAACAATTATGGAATTTATAATAAATGAAATTCCTCCTCACGGTGAAAAGGTTTTACGGAGGTAAGATTTAAGTTATACAAATTAAAGACATTAATGTTTATTTCCATGCAAAATATTTAAATTGGAAGATGCACGTGAATGAAGACTTGGATAATTCTTTATCCAAAGATTTATAGAAGTAAAAGAAGAAGATAAAAGGTATTTTGCCAAAGACGGTAAATTGGAAAAACATTACATAGTAAATGTTTTTCCACAGTGAAACAGTAAATTGGAAAAACATTACACAGTAAATGTTTTTCATAGGGAAATGGTAACAATAAATGTTTTTTACAATGAAATGGTGAATTGGGCAAACAAGACATGGTTTTAAAAACCAAGGCATGAATTAAATTATGGAAATTTAATTCTACAGGATAGAAAAATATTTGGGAATTATTTTTATTTTCAAATATATTATTCCCAAATATTTAATGAGAATATGAATAAATGGGATTAAATTTGAAAGAGTATAAGTGACATTTCAAAGAGAACATGGCAGAGGAAGAAGTTGGAGCATCAGAGGAATCTGCAGGGATCATGAAATGTTTTTTTTTATGAAAATTGTCATTTGCAATCATTGTAGAAGCTGAAACGTTTCATTTCAGTTATTTTAACCGGTTGCACACTGAAGGAACTCGAATTGTATAAGTGTTAGAGTTTCTAAGTGTATTAAGGGCGGGAAGAAGTGCAAGGGCACAGTTCTGGTTGTTCTGAACTACATTGTAATTTTCTGGGACTGGATTGAATACATATGCAGAAGCATTTTGAATTGTTTATGAAAAGATTCTAATGGCTATGATATGAGTTTTGTCTTCCTTCATTGTTTGTATTTCCTTTGTTCTTTTATTCCATTTGCGCATTCTTCTATTTAAATTGGAGAGTTAAAGGCCCATAATTCATCATTTGATGCTCTTGGCTTAAGCAATTTAAACTATATGTATGTTTCTTCTTAGCTAATTCAGAATTCATTCATGTAATGCTCTGATGCAGTTATTTGTTTCTCTTTCCTCTTACCACTCTGATTAAATTCAAGTTATAACTCAGATTCATTGCCTCAGTTAGCCTTTATCCTCTGGAGAGTTCAATTGGTTGACCATTATTTTCATTCAATTTTAGAATTTTGACTCCATAGCCCACAATGTTCCTCCCCTTCCTTGCTAGCAACTTTATTAAAACCCCCAAAACAAACCAAATCTAGCCACCTGATCATCAAAGAAATACCCAGTGACACGAGAGAGCCCTCGCTGAGTTGAACAGGCTAGTGCCTTAGCTCTAAAGTTCGTTGAAACAGTTACCTCTATCGTTTGTCTATTCAGCCAGACAAAATTTACAGAGTGCTAACACATATAATAGTCATGACACTCTTTAACTTATCCTCAACAAAAATGAGGATCATGTCACACAAAAATGATCACTTATTGAGTTTCGACACTACTATCTTGAACTTAGAATAAATAGACATCTATAAGTGCAAAATACCTCTAGTGTCTAAACTGGAGTGCAAAAACCTTTAACAAAACTAATGTGACAGATGGCAGTGACTGGCACTGTGCCTTGATATCCATATGTAATTTTAGCTAGATTCTAACTGGTAGATAACTTGATGTGTTGGCAGCTTCCTCGAACTCTTCTTCCTCTTTGACAATAGTAAATTAGAACAAAACTCACCCAGAATTTGATGAATTTATGGGGGAAAATGGCCTCAAAGCTCTCTTTGATTCTCTCATACCATGATATCTATGTAAAATTTGAGAGTTTTTTTTGTGCATATTCTCGTTCCCAACAAAAACCTCTTTCCGTTTTCAAAAATGCATTTCCATCTGTTCGGAAGGTGTTCCCAAAGACAATGAAAAAAACAGGGAAATCAACATTGGTGAATTTCTGGAAAAATAGCCTCAAAGGTCTCTTCCATTCTCTCAGACCATGATACCTATGTAAAATCTAAGAGACATTTTTGTGCATGGACTTTTTCTAAAAAAAACACTCTTTCGGTTTTCACAAATTCACCTCCAGATGTTTAGGAGGCGTGTCGAACGAGAATGGGAAAAACAAGAAAAAACTGAGAATTTTGTGAATTTCTGGAAGCGCCTTAGCAATACTTTCTTTGAATGTTATCTGTCTCTATTTAATCATGAAATGATATCTATGAATTTTGTTTTATTTGCATATAAATATAGAATTGGCTCTTGATTGACCCTTATAAATCTAGAGTTGCTGGATTGTTTCCGGTGAATGCTGATCTAAAATTATGCCCGGAAAAGAGGATAGAATCTGCAAAAAGCTTGAGATCTGGAAGTAAATATGATCCTTTTCTTGTTTGTCGAATACTCCATCTTTCAAATATTCAATTGATAATACCCTTTGCTTCTGGGAAAGCATGACAATTCAAGCTATGTTAGGATTATTGGTAATTTCAGGGTCTTGGTTCCCTTTCCTCTTTCTATTCTTCTTGGCTTCAAGGGATTCCTTAATCAAAGTTTCCATAGGCACAAATTCCGCAACAACAATCTTGGGACTGTGTTGTTTATTTTTCCTTTGTCCCCTTGTTTTTTTCTTGGGAATTTTATCATGTTGCATGGTGTAGGTCACAATCTTGTCTTCGGAATGCTCAGGTGACAATGGGCTTGGTGGAGTAACATGTTCCTCTTGTTGTCTGATACAAACCTTGTTGCCCTCCTTCTCTCTTTTATTTGTTGTAGTTGATCTTAGATTCCTTCGAGGGGTTTCTTCCTTTGTTGGGGTAATTGATTTGCCCCTTTTAGATCATGTACCCCCCTTTTCAGGTGCAACTCTCTTACTTCTAGTTTGTTGGGTCAAACATATGTGTTAATTTGATTTACTTTACCACCTGTAGTGATAATTACCCACAATCCTGAGATGATAAGAATTGAAGGCACAAACCTGCATGACTTTAGCATGAATTTTGCAATGATGGTCAACTGGTGGTAACCCTCGTGAAATCGAGTACTTAGAAACATGCACACACATGCAAGGTGCCAACACATCTCTTTTAAATATTTAAATTAATTTATGAATGTTTAAACAATTAAAACATCGCACTTTTACACTGTTTGCAAGAACATGCCTATTCTTGCAATCAATGTTTTTCTACATCAAAAAGGCCTTTTAAACCTACTGTAAGCTCAGTAAAATATTTCAATATGACAATGTGTTGCTAACCCAAATCAGAACATGCAATAACCTTCCAAGAAAGCAAGAAAATGGTGCAAAGTCAATATAAGGGTAAGAAAAATTCAAACTGACTCATTAAAACATGGAGAAGAAACTGAACAAAAATAAATCTTAAGAGGATGTATAGGTTAATGGAGGGAAAGAGAAGGAATTCAGACCTAAGTTCCAACATTGGCTCCAACCGGGGATAACACTTTCTTGTGGAGTGCTAAGAACAGTAGACTAGGTGCCTTACTCTTCAAAATATGCTCCCACTTGTTGTAACTTACCATTGTTTCTGTCTTCCAGCCATGCTCTCTTTCATTGTCTCTCAGCCATGAATCTCTATCATTCAAAACTATAGCTACACCCTAGTGACTTTGTTGGGATATGGATTATTATTGTTGATCTACTATATAAAAAAACTAAAAATTAAATGCTTGAATGACGAGCTTATTCAACACACCCCTACTCTACTCAAATGAAAACCAAGTAATCACGTGTAATCATATTTCTAGTGAAACCATATGAGGAGTTTATTAACAAATTGCAACTAATATCCATCTTTAAGTACGAATATGATAGTAGAAATTGAAAAATATAGCAGCAACTTACAATCTTGAAGCCCATACTTAAAGTTTTGAAATTCTTCCTTCACAAAATGAATGACAGAAAATTCTTTAATCCAATTTGACTTCATATAGACTGCTACAGGATCTAATAAAAACGAGAACCATACCCTTTTTTATAATGAGCATCAATACTTATTTCAATATGATCCTCAAAATTGTAAGTTTGTTGTATGCTTTTTATTTTTTTGATGAATGTGCATGATTTTAGCTGTGTTATATCCACTTCATGGTAAAAATATGAAAATCCTCCATTCAAAACAACTGTTGGTAGAAACATCCCATTTTGTTCATCAACCAAGATCTTTCCTTCACTGTTGTTCAGAGGATTAGATTCATAGTTATCACATATGGGTATATTAAGTTGATAAATTTGTTGTTGATTTTGGATTTCAATATCATCTCCTCCATTGATCTTTAAAACATATGCTTCACAACTATCATAGACTGGGTCATTGCTAAGGAGTTCCATTTGTGTCATTGTAGAAATTTGCTTCTCATCATCAAGATTTTGATCATAGATGGGTTGGTCTTTAAAAATTCCTGAAACGTGAACTTCAAAATCCTCCATTTCATGACATCCTTGGGAAATTGACTGCATTATAACAACTTGATCTATGCAAACCTTTGGAGTAGCAATATCACCATCACAAACATTGTTAGATATATCTGATATAATGTCAAATGTTTCTACCAAATTCTGATAAGCTTGTCATCAGAACAATCAATAAAAATTTCCTCATGAATAGAAAAACTAGAGAATATTTCACAAGGGGATGACTCTTCTTCCACTTGTTTAACATTAACTCCCTTCTCATTCATACTATTAGAGGAACTAGCTATACAATTTTGAATATATAAATCAAACTCCTCACAATGATTTTCAAAAATCAAATCAGCGGGAAAAAACCTTTTACAATGATCACTAAATGTTGCATGGAACCTTTTCAGGGAAGATATTCTAGAAAGAGGCAAGGATCGGTACCATTCACGAGCATCCCCCTCTAATGAGTACATGAAGATATTCATTAATGCATCCTCATGATGTATACCCAACTGATGAATGACTTCATGGAATTCAAGCAAATGATCTGCAGGGTTATCATCTTTATCTTCTCTAAATCTGGGCAAGTAATCAGCCCACTCATCTATAGTAGGAACAACATTTGGAAAACCAGGAACAATAGAGAAATTAAGAGGAGAAAACGTCCGAGCCAAGATGGATTGCATCTGAAAATATGACTTCTTGAAACTGTGGAGTCGCCACTGGATTCTTTAACCATGGAGTCATTGGGTGAATGATCTATAGTCTGGATGTGTCTGGTCTTTGTTGACCATCAAAGATCAGAAGTGATCATTTTCATTCTCCCAAGGAAATATATTTCGTTACTTCGTTCCCTAGAAATGGTGCCAGAAGATGTTGGTCCTAAAGTTTGCACCTGACTATTAAAGGGGCAGAGCTAGGCCACCTCAAGTTTTGGAATGGTTTTCTTTTAACAAGTTTATTTTGCTGGTCATTTGGAGGGTTGGTTTCTTGATAATTTGATTTTTTGGTCAGCTCAAGGATGGGTTTTAAAACATGGTAATTTGGTTGGACAAGCCACATAGTATGAAGGTAGATTATCCTTTGCTAATGGTATGGATATTAATGGAAATTTGGGGGTATGAAAGACAAACACATGAGACAATAACCAACAATGCAATGAATTTCTCACTATGTGAGAATAAAGACTTAAAATAATATCTTAAGAATTAGACAAATATCTAGATGAAAATCATCCAACAGGTTACCAAATAGTTGATCTTTTCATTAAGCAATAGTTGTATAGCATGTTGCATAATCAACAAAAAGATAAACTAAAACAATGGATGAAAGAATAAGGAAATGTACATTGCACACATCACAAAATTTTCATTTAAGACAAGATTAAACACATACATATTTGAGTAAGAGAACACAATTGTCATCAACATATATTCATTAGGTAGAGAAATTTACAGTCAGATGAGCAGGTCCAACCCTTCTGATACTTCTATTTTTTCTCCAAAAATTGAACCCTCTTTTCACTAAAAACTGACCACTCAAACAATACAAAAATTGTTTATTTATCAGTATTGCAAAGGATTTCAACCCTCTTCAAAACTGAAGCTTATCATCTGCATGTCAACTAAATAACTGTACTAAGACTCTTTCACTACAACATAGATACACCTATTTAACTTGAGTGCATATAATATTCATGACACTCTTTAACTTATTCTCAACAAAAATGAGGATCATATCACACATAAATTATCACTTATTGAGTTTTGGCACTACCATCTCGAACTTAGAATAACTAGACATCTATAAGTGCAAAATACCTCTAGTGTCTAAACTAGAGTGCAAAAACCTTTAACAAAATTAATGTGACAGATGGAAGTGACTGGAACTCTGCCTTTACATCCATGTGTAATTTAAGTTGGACTCTAAATGGTAGATAACTTGATGTGTTGGTAGCTTCCTCGAACTTTTATTCCTCTTTGACAGTAGTAAACTAGAACAAAACTCACCCAGAATTTGATGAATTTATAGGAAAAAATGGCCTCAAAGGTCTCTTTGATTCTCTCATACCGTAATACCTATATAAAATATGATAGATTTTTTTATGCATGGAGCCGTTCAAAACAAAAAACTCTTTCAATTTTCAAAAATACTTTTCCATCTATTCGGAAGGTGTGCCCAAAGACAATGACAAAAACAGGGAAATCAACATTGGCGAATTTATGGAAATACGGCCTCAAATGTCTCTTCTATTCTCTCAGACCGTGATACCTATGTAAAATATGAGAGAGATTTTTGTGAATGGGATTGTTATAAAAAAAAACCCTTTCTGTTTTCACAAATTCACCTCCATATGTTCGGGAGGCGTGTCGAACGAGAATTACAAAACCATGTAAAAATAGAGAATTTTGTGAATTTCTGGAAGCACCTTAGCAATCCTTTCTTTGAATGTGATCTGTCTCTATTTAATCATGAAATGATATCTCTGAATGATTTTTTTATATCCATATAAATCTATAATCGACCCTTGATTGACCCTTATAAATATGGAGTTGTTGGATTGTTTCCGGTGAATGTTGATCTACAATTATGCCCGGAAAAGAGGATAGAATCTACAAAAATCTTGAGATCTGGAAGTAAATATGATCCTTTTCTTGTTTGTCGAATACTCTGTCTTTCAAATATTCAATTGATAACACCCTTTTCTTCTGGGAAAACATGACAATTCAAGGTCTGTTAGGCTTATTGGGCATTTCAGGGTCTTGGTTCCCTTTCCTCTTTCTATTCTGATTGGCTTCAGGGGATTCCTTAATCAAAGTTTCCATAGGCACAAATTTCCCAACAACAATCTTGGGACTGTGTTGTTTAGTTTTCCTTTGTCCCCTTGTTTGTTTCTTGGGAATTTTATCCTGCTACATGGTGGAGGTCACAAGCTTGTCTTCTGAATGCTCAGGTGACAATGGGCCTAGTGGAGTAACATGTTCCTCTTGTTTTCTGACACAAAACTTGTTTCCCTCCTTCTCTCTTTTATTTGTTGTAGTTGATCTTAGCTTCCTTCGAGGGGTTTTTTCCTTTGTTGGGGTAATTGATTTGGCCCTTTCAGATTAGGTACCCCCCTTTTCAGCTACAATTTTTTTTTTTCTAGTTTGTTGGGCCGAACATATGTGTTAATTTTATTTACTTTACCACATGTAGTGATAATTACCCACGATCCCGAGATGATAAGAATTGAACGTGCAAACCTACATGACTTTAGCACGAATTTTGCAATGATGGTCAACTGGTGGTAACCCTCATGAACTTGAGTGCTCAGGAACATGCACACACATGCAAGGAACCAACACAACTCTTTTAAATATTTAAATTAATTTCTGAACATTTAAACAATTAAAACATCGTGCTTTTACACTGTTTGCAAGAACATGCCTATTCTTGCAATCAATGTTTTTTTGCATCAAAAAAGGCCTTGTAAACCTGCTATAAGCTCGGTAAAATATTTCAAGATGACAATATTTTTTTAACCCAAATCAAAACATGCAATAACCTTCCAAGAAAGCAAGAAAATGGTGCAAATTCAATAGAAGGGTAAGAAAAATTCAAACTGACTCATTAAAACATGGAGAAGAAACTAAACAAAAATAAGGCTTAAGAGGATGTATAGGATAATGGAGGGAAAGAGCAGGAATGCAGACCTAAGTTCCAACACCAACAACTAACATGTCTTAAATTACTCTTATTGTGACATCTTTTCACATGATCAAAAGTAATTACTACTTTAAAACACTATCATGTGTGTGTGTGAGGAAACTTTGTTAAAAGGAATTAACTCTTTTGACCAATGAGTTGGAATTACCTTGCATATTTATACATCTTCTAGGATTATCACTTACAAGCACAAGAGCACTATCACTTAGCTTCTTGACAAATTAAAAACCTTTGGATGATATTCATTGGCAATGGAGTGAACTTTAACAATTAGGTCATATCGCTTAGCCATCTTTTCTTTTAAGAGTTTTTTATTATTAGTGTCCCATCAATATTAAAGTGGAAAATAATTAACGCGATAAAAAACATTGTTTATTATCATGTTCCATTTGTTTATGCAACTATGTCAGTGTATACAATCATAAACATGTACCAAAAAAAATATTACTAATAAATTCCATCTGGATATGAGGTTTCAGTCCATTGTAATATAATCTCAATTAAGGTATTACAATTTATGGTTATAATATAATACATGTTAATGGATTAAGGTTTTGGATAAAGTGAAATACCAAAATATTTTATTGTGAATGGTGAAGTTAATACAATGAGATAAAGAGAGGTGCAACTCTTACTTAGGCTAGTTTTTTTTTGGTTAAAGGTTTGCAACATAAATTTTTTTGTATTGTGTAGTGTGTGTGTGTGTGTGTGTGTGTGTGTGATTGTTATTTTTATGTTTTAGATTCTATTAGTATTTTTTTTCTTGCACGAGTTTATCAAAATCTTCATTTGGTATCAGAGAAATTTTATTGGCCTTGGGGGATGCCTTTGTTGTTAAGGTTTGGCTCATTATGTGAAGAGAAAATGTATCTTGGGTTTGCGATAAATTTGTGCTTAAGTGGGAGATTTTCACAGTGATCCTTATGTAAATAAAAATAATGATCAATTCAAGAATAGAGATAGAGAAGTTTAATGTCCAAAGCTACAAGTTATGGAAGCTAAAGATGGAATATATTTTTGTAGATATAGAAAAGTAGGTTGTTGTGGATCTAGATATAAAACCAATTGGTGTGTTGAAAGAAGATTGAGGAAAAATGGAAATAAAATTGAGAAGTGTGATTCGATTTTACCTTTCATAATTGTTGTTGTTGAGTGTTTTTGGATAATATAACACAAAGAAGTTGTGGGATAAGTTAGGGAATTTGTATAAATCAAAGTCCTTAGTAAACAAGTTGTTTCTTTGAAAGAAGTTGTATTATCTTAAGATGGTTGATGGAGACTTGTGACAAAGAATTTAAATTCCTTTAATACTCTGGTAATTTAACTTGTCTATATTGATATTGATATTAAATTCCTTTAATACTCTGGTAAGTTAACTTGTCTCTATTGATATTGATATTAACTTGTCTCTATGGAGGAAGAAGATAAGTGTAACACCCCAAGTTTTGATCCCCATAATAGTAATGTATGTGTGTACATGATGAATGACTAAAAGTTGAACAATGTAATATGTAAATGGAACATTGAATCATAATAAAATACTTCATAGGTTGTAGATGGAGAAGGATGAAAGAATGGGGGGCTATAATTCCACAAGAGGGGAAAGAAAGGGGGCTTAATGAGGCCAAAGAAATATGATATTATTTTATTTTAAGCCTAAGTCCTTAAACCTTAGCACTATTAAGCCTTTGATTTATACTTTCCTAAAGTTTTATGACCTTGGAATTGGTGGTTAAAGGAGATATGTGAGCTTCCCATGAAGACACATGGTCTTTCCCATGCATGGAAATATAATCCGTGAATTTTGGGAATGCAAAGGGAGAGTGGATATTCATATAACAAGATATTTTTTTTCTGAGCCCAAGCTTCCATAGGATGGTTGTGATAAACATATGGAAAGTTTCTATCATGGAACCAAGAAAAACATGTTACCATGTGTAAGGGGAAATTATGGTCATTGAGTAAAATTAATTCTAGTTGAGAATCCCTAAAGTCTCAAACCGTGATATTTCATTTTCATCTATGTTGAAGCCTTGGAGGGATGTGGGATAGTCCAAGGGAGTATGTGTTATAACCCTAAATTTCTCCATACATGCATACCTAGCATTTGGCCCTCTTACTTGCTATTTTTTCCAAGCCATCACTAAGTAGCTCTTCTTAAAAATACTATTTTTGAATATGTATGCGCCCTATACCACTACTTCCCACGTACATACGCTTGCTACACCACTATAGCCTGCGTACATACGCTATTTGCACCATTACAGCCCACGTATACTTGCAAAAGTTGCAAGGAATTCGTTGAGATTACGGGCTATTGGGTAGTTTCCCAAGTGATCCACCGCCTATAGCCCATCACCCAACCAAATAAACATCTTTTTGTCATATAAAAGGAGGTGTTGCGGTCTCATTCCTAAGCTAAGAATAAGAACAGTGAAACTCTGCCTGTTTCACATCCCCTCCTTGCCCCAAGAATTTGCAGCGACCTTGTGAGATTTACATCATAATTTCCCATTTTTTCTTTTTTCCTCCATCATAAGCTTGTTCCATTTCGCAAGAAGAAGTTTGAGAGGAGAAAGATACATGGAAATGCAGTTGGATCTTGGTGAAGAGGAGCCTGGACCAGGTTTGTGGAGCAGTCGCCGACCTTGTTGTAAGTAAACATTGTGATATCAATAAAAGGAATACTTTTTCTGTCCCAAAAAATGATGTGTCAAATCTTTGTATTTGGTTTATGCTTTATTCTAACATATAACCCATGATTTATATATGATATGCATGTTTGTAGTTCCCTGTTTATCTGTTTGTGAATGGAGTTCAGCCTTGGGAGGAGGCTTGCAGTTAGCAGAGCTATCAAGCAAGAGAGGATTGACATCGGATGTAGAGTAAAAGGTAAAGTTACCGGATCTTTTCACATTGTCTTTCATATATGAATTTTGGGTATGTTTGGGGTAGTTAGAAAAGTGGGAGAATTTTAGATGGTTAGATCTGCCTACATGTTGAACCCTATTGTAGTCCATAGGGGGTTTTCCCACTATAACAGAACTAGCGACCATATTGGGGAAGCCTCTAGGGTTTTAGGGGATATTTTTGGGTGTTTGAATTGGTTTAATTACCTTTTGAGTTTTCTGTAAGTTTTTTGAGTCTTTAAGGGATTCTGGTCACCTGTTGGTGCAATACCAGTTCTCCTTGCCCTGTCAGTCTGCCTGTTTGTTTGTTTTTTTTGAGAAGTTACAGAGGTGTGTTATCAAATAATCCTATCAAGACCTTGAGGGTTTGTGGTTTTCTACCTAAGTCTGTGATTTTTCTTGTCTTTTCCCCTTTTTGCAGACCTGATCATGGTTTTATTTCCCTCCCGATATGTATGGTTATTTGATTGCATTCATCCTTGTCGACCGACCAATTTTCCCTATCAACAAGACCGAAATATATCGGCCCTGAATTTCTCTATCTCTTCCAAAGGGAGATCACTTCTCCGCTTTACCTCCATCACTGACGTTTTGATTTCCCAATCCTAAGTCATGTCGTCCAAGTCTTCATTTTCAATGTTTGTAGCACTGAGAGCGGTCAAATAGCAACACAAATCAAGCGAGTGGGCAAAGATCAATTTTCAATGGTGAGGATCTATCGATGGAGCAGATCGATGGTCATCGGGTAATTGGGGCCATGAAGTTGCACGGAGAGTTGCGTCAGTGGGAGGCCCAGAATGATCTAGGTCGTATGATCTAGCAGGGACAGGTGGTAGCTGATTGAACATTTTCGGGAGTCATCATTTCGGGGTTCTCCTCAACAAGTGCGCCCATAGCTTGAAACCCTGAAACGTGAAATTGCAGAACCCCCGGGGGTTGGGCCCATGGTCCTAGCCCCTTGTCACAAAGAAAGCAGGTTGGAAAGTGGGGGCTATATGGAAGGCAAGCAGTAGGTAGCCGAGGTCATTCGAAGAAAGGAAGTCTGGGCCGTCTAAACCAAGAAGATGCATGGAGCTGGATAGGAGACTTTGCGGTTTCAGGGATCGGGGATCCTGAAGACAACGATGTGGAAATCCTCGAAAGCCAAAATCCTGGAGACTGATGGATCAATCTCAGTCGTCCAAACTTGAAATACACGTGGCATAAGATCTGGTCGAAAGGGGGTGTTTTTCCTTTCAGAATGAACACCATGATGAAAAAATGGCAAAAAGTGGGTTAAAAACCCCACTTATCCTAAGTTTAAGGTGTGCAAGCGTGTTGTGCTAAGCAGCATGCATATATGGGTGGCCAAAATATGCGTGCCTAGATCTATGACCGAGGATCCATATTGGACCCCCCCTCGCTGCCATTCTACCTTTAGCGGAGGGGGGAGGTCTGAGTTGGTGGTTTCCAAGTGCGGGGCCCCCACTAATGTGTCGCCCTCTCCTTAACTTGGACCCCCCCCACCTAAAACCTCTTACCATTGCCTACCCCCTCTGAGTAGACCACTTACCACCATCTATTATCACTCCTACCTCCTGCTGACATCAGTGTCCCACTTCATCTCTCACCTCCGCCCATCACATCGCCCGCTCCCCCTCATCATTTTGTTGCCTCACACTTGGCGTCCACTCACCTCTATGCCATATCCCGTTGTACTCCCGCCTATCATCTCCTATCAGGTGTCCTCCCCTCGTACTCCCTCTCACTTCCATATAGGCAAGTTGTCCCCATTGCACCGACTACCTCAGTCTCTCCCCTTCCTCCACATCTTCATCCCGTGCCACTTCACCCTTGTCCTATCACACCACAGCACCCACGTTTTCCACCACCCGTTCTTTCCCAATCACCTTCCATCTGCCATGCTTGTCCACTTGGGCACCTCTCGTATTAACTCCACTTCGATAGCGCCATCGTCTCTGCCAGATCCTCGTCCACATACGTCGTTTGGGTCCCTTTGTAGCAGTTCAACGAAGCAATAGACAACCAGGGGAAGGTCACCATGTCCTACAAATGCAGATTTGACTTGGGACTCTTCGAGCCCAAGGAAGTATTTAATGAAAACAAGTATGGTAAGTGAAACATCATCTCCTTCCATAAATAGAAGGACAGAGAGGGACAAATCATGGAAGTATACTGTCAGTCCAGTCTGACAGAGATCGCGTCTGACAAGAGACTACATGGGCAGTCTGACCAATGTCTACATGCGCAGCCTGACAAAGAAAATCACCAACGCAAAGCCTTAAACTCATGACATGATCGTGCCTTCAGAGGAGGGAGCCAGTTATAAGTATTTGTATGCATTTTTACCATTTTGTTAGTATCGATGGTAGAGCTACGCTCCCAATTGTAATGTTTTGATGAGGCCTCTGGTTCTCTGGTTATGAACGATACTTGAGACTTCTTGTTTAATGGCAGCCAGCTTCTTCTTTTATTCCTTTCTTCTGACTCTTAAATCCCAAGCATGGATGATCCAGTCGGGTGTTGTGACTATCATATAGTGTATGTTTGACTATATCTTTTTTTGCAGCATTTTAAGTTTCTTGAAGTTTTCAGATTTGAGAGGATATTATATATGAGACTTTTCCTCCAAAGGTCGTTGGAAGACTAGATGTCCAGAGTATACCTTCATACCTTTCTCATCTTTCTTCCACCTACTCACCACTATATAAACTCACTGGCTCAAGTTAGATCAAGACCTCACTTATCTATGCATTTCCAACCCAGTTTTATGAGTTAAAGAAATATTATTCTGAGTTTACTCTCATTCAATCACCCTTTTTATAACCAACATGTGACATATGAATTGAAGGGTATCAGGCTTTCCCTCGTCGCAATCTGAGGACAACTTCTGGTGCTAACATTTATGGCATCATTTTCGGGGACGAAATTGAAGATTTTCCCCGGGATAGAATGACAAAGCTTATTGGTTCTAAAGGTGAATCAAAGCTTGGTATATCAAATATTGTAGCTGTGCACCTGTCGAATCCATTGTGACGACTCCATTGTGGCAAATCTACTGTTTCAATTGTGGCTTCTGGAGGCAGACATATGAGGTCTACCCCCCATTTTCCCTTAACAACACCTGAACCAGATCAGGAGAAACTTATCAGAAATGGAAAGACCCTCTGAGAAGGAGCTTCTACTGCTGAACCGGGTATTTTTGATGATTTTTACCTTAAACCTTTAGAAGCTCCCATATTTGCTTCTTTTTTTTCTTTCATATCGTATGTTGGAGTTTCTCAAACTTTAAATTTCGGGAGTGTTCCTGTTGAGTTTTCCCCTCCTGGTCTGGAATTGGAGGGAGAAATCCTTGTCACTCCCCTCTCCCCTAAGTTGTACCATGGTTTAGACCCAAGACCTCAAAATATTTTCCTACCCCGGGCTTTACCACCCCTCCTTTTGTTACTGTTGTTGCTATTGTGCAAACATAGACCTGTGCTCCCTCAAGCATTTTAGCCCTCTCTTCAAATCCTCAGTTGTTTCCTTTTATTCTTGGAGTCTTAGTTCCAGTCTCCCAAGTTCAAACCCATTATCCTCCTAACTCTCCTCCACCGCATATCCCTATGGCAAGTGCTAATCCCCCTAGAAATAGAATGGACGCCATAGTGGCTGCAAGATATGCCCCTCTAGTCCTACCTCAGCCCATGAATCCTCTCCCTGCTAGAGATTACCTAAAATATATGCCCAAATTCACTGGAGAGGAAGACATCACCACTGAAGAACACCTTGCTGCTTACTACAGTTATCCAGACAACCTGAACATTGAAAACGAAGATGTCTGGATGAGATTTTTTGTCTAGAGCCTTGATGGTGAGGTTAGGAAGTGGTTCAGGGGAGTGACCCCTGGATCTATTGCTGGGATTGAGGCTCTAGATGATATTTTATTGAGGCGGTGGGGAGATAAAAAGGATTTTATGTATTATATCATAGAGTTTGGGTCCCTGAAGAGAAAGGAGGGAGATTCTGTATCTGAATTCTCCAAAAGATTCAATAAAATGTACAATAAGATCCCTGCTGAGATAAACCCCATAGAATCCTCTGCCAAAATCACTTATGCTATTGCTTTTGACCCCAATTTCTTCCTCCTGCTCAGAGAAAGGAGAGCTACTTCCATAGATAATATGCAATATGTAGCCCTGGAAGTAGAATCCAATGTGTTGGCGGTTGATAGGCTTAGAAGAAAATCTGACAGAGACAAGGGAAGAGGAAGATTAGAAGCCTCAACCTCTGGTTCTTCTGCATCCCACCCTCAAGTAGATGAATTAACCAAGATGGTGAAGTCCCTGTCTGCATAAATGGAGAAGATGAAGTCTGAGGGGAAGCAAGGTTACAGGAAACCCCAAAATATTGAAAATAGAGGCAACTTCAGGAGGCTGAACAATAATCCTCCTCAGATTATTCCAAGGGAACAAAGGGATAGAGATAGAAATGATCGAAAAATCTAGGATCCTTTTCAAAACAACCTTGTTATTGATGAGGAAAGGGAAGAAGAAGAGTTGGACCCTGAAATTCATTGTATTGAATATACCTCTCCATTTCCTCATTTAACTCAATCTGCATACGCGAAATTCCTCATGAACAGTCAAATATATGAGTTGAGTAAGGGGGAGAAAGCCAATAATAGCAGTCCCAATAAATATAACATTGGGTCAAAGAAGAAAGAAGGGAAGTCTGACATCCATGATTAGCCCCTCATAGCAGAGAAGACTGCTAAAGATGCAGCGAATTGTAGCAAGGAAAAGAAAGCTCATAATCTCTCACCAATAGCCAAAGACCCTGTCTCAGAGGTAAGGGAAATTTAGAAGCTTCCTTCCTCCTTTAACTTTGAGCATGAAATTCAAAAAATCAGAATTCATGTGCCCATTTCAGATCTAGCCAAACATGAAGATTTCAAAAGGTCCCTCTCTAAGCTACTGCAGTCTGAATCATCCTGCCATTCCACAGACTCAGTGAATCTCCAATATGAAAATTCAGCTATCATCCTAGGTCCTATGGTAGAAGACAAAGATGATTCATCCCCTCCCTTCTACACATCCTTGAAAATACATGACAAGGTGTTTCATAATTGTCTGATGGATTCTGGGGAATCTCATAATCTCATGCCCAAAACTTCCATGGAAGAAATCGGACTAGAAGTCACAAAGGCTTACCATGATTTGTACTCTTTCGATTCAAGGAGGGTGCAGTGCCTTGGGGTTATCAAAGATTTGGTTGTGACCTTGTTTCAGCTGCCCATGAAAAGTGTGGTCATGGACGTTGTGGTAGTTGATGTGCCCCCCAAGTTCGGCATGTTATTGTCAAGATCTTGGATAAAAAGGCTTGGGGGAACATTGGATATGGACCTCACATATGCTACCATTCTGGTCTTTGGAGGGGAGCACAGAAGACTGTACAAAGAAGCTTAGTTGTCCTACATTGTCAGTGATGAAGAAGACCCCACCAATCATCCCATCTTCACCCTTGATACTGATTTGGGATACATCTTATTTCATCTCATAGATGCCCCTGAGCCTCTTCTTGAGGTTAGGAAGCCCATTACCCCCCATGAAGATTCTCCCCTGATCACCTATGTATGGAAAATGTTCTTTGATGGAGCTTCTTCTAAATATGGTGCTGGTGTTGGGGTAGTTTTTGTTTCCCTTGCTCAGGAAACTATATCTTTGTCATACAAATTAGAGTTTGAAGCTACCAATAATGTGGTAGAGTATGAAGCTCTTACTTTGGGTTTGAGGGCTGTAAAAGATATAGGAATCAAGGAAATAGTTGTGTTTGGAGATGCTAAGCTAATTATCCAGCAGATCAGAAATATTTATCAGGCCAAACACCCTCGGCTTAGGAGTTACAGAAATGAAGTATGGGACCTCATTGACAGTTTTTCCTAGCTTTCAATATATCATTTATTCCAAGAGGAGAAAACATTGTGGCTAATTCTCTGGCTATTTCAGCAAGCAATTTCAGAGTCCCTCTGCCACCCAAGCTCAGGTATGATATAGAAGTAAAATACAAGCCCTCCATACCTGACAATGTTAAACATTGGAAAGTGTTTGAGGATGATCTTGAAATCAAAAGATTCTTGGAGACTGTTGAAGAGTTTTTTGCATTACACATTGATCAAGATCCTATTTCTGAAGCAAATCCTCATGTTAATGTTCTTCTGAACAAAATTGTTGATTGACAAATTGTGCAGTTACCAAGCAATCACATTTCAAAGGGACTAGTCACTTTGGAGAAAATCCTTGACAATAATGATGTGGCAATGAAAGCTAAGAGATCGATTGATGATGATGACATATCTTAATGCAATATTGGTACAGAGGAAGATCCCAAGTTTGTTAAGTTATCAAGCAGAATGTCAAGGGAGCAGAGGGTCAAATATGGTGAGTTATTAAAGGAGTTCACTGACGTGTTTTCCTGGACCTATGAATACCTTAGAACATACGACAACTCTGTCATTGAGCATAAAATCCCATTGAAAGAGGAGGCCAAACCATTTAGGCAGAAGCTAAGATAGATAAATCCTAGGTTGTTGCCTATCATGGCGCATCAAGGATATCCATGATTGATGGCTTTTCTGGCTACAATCAGATCTTTTTTCTACCTAAGGACAGGGAGAAAACAACCTTCACCACTCCTTGGGGCATAGTCATGTATGCCAAAATGCCTTTTGGATTGATGAATGCGGGAGCAACGTTCCAACGAGCCATGGATATAGCCTTCATTGGGGAAAAAGATAAATTTGTGGTCATCTATCTGGATGACATAACAGTCTTCTCCAAATCTGATAAAGAATATCGTCAACATCTAAGAAAGGTCTTCTTAAAATGCAGAAGGTTTGGTCTCTCCTTAAATCCAAAAAAATCTTTATTTGCTATGAAAGAGAGAAAATTTTTGGGGAACATAGTATCAGCTGAGGGGGTTAGGATTGATTCAAGCAGAGTAGAAGCCATACAAGCCTTATCACATCCCAGATCCAGGAAAGAAGTCCAATCTTTTCTGGGCAAGATTAATTTTTTGAGGATATTTGTTTCCAATTTTGTTGAAATGGTAAAGCTCATAACAACCATGCTCAGGAAAGGGAACGAAGTGAAATGGACTCCCAAGTCTAGAAATTTTTTTGCAAAAATCAAGAAGGCCTTGACTGAAGCACCTGTTCTTATCAGTCCTGATTACTCCAAGGATTTCTTGATTTTTTCTTTTGCTTCCTTTGATACAGTAGCAGTTGTTTTATTGTAGAAAAATGTTGAAGGGTTGGAGCATCCCATTTCCTTCTTCAGTAAGGCATTAAGGGATGCAGAGATCATATATGACATCATGGAAAAGAAAGCCTATGCCTTGGTGAAGGCTCTCAAGGCTTTTAGAGTCTATGTTATGCATTCAAAAATCATTTCATATGTTCCTTCAGCTTCTGTGAAGTACATTCTCATTCAGCCTGACATAGACGGGAGAAGGAGCAAGTGGATTGCCAAAATCCTTGAATTTGACCTGGAAATAAAACCCACCAAGCTAGTTAAAGGTCATGGTTTAGCCAAACTATTGGTTGAATCTAATTGTAAAGACTTGGGGGTTAACTTCATCAACACTTGTTTAAAAAATCAGCAGGTTGAGTTGTCTGATGCCAGTCCTCAAGACATCCCTCCATTGGCAGAATGCACCTGGTACAAAGATATTATACATTTATTGCAGGAGTTAAGGCCACCTGATGGTATGGGAAAAATCAAGGCAAGAGATTTAAATCTCAAATAAATCATATATTGCCTCATCGACCTGGTCTTGCATAAGAAAGACCCTCTAGGAGTGCTTCTGAGATGTTTAGATCCACAAGAGGCCCCAAAAATTATGTTTGAATTCCATGACAGCCTATGTGGGGGACACCATTTCTGGAAGACCATAGCCTAAAAAATTCTCAGGTCTGGGTACTACTGGCCCACTCTATTCACTGATGCCCGTGCAAAAGTCATAGCTTGCATCAAATGTCATAAATTCTCAGGAAAGCAGCAGCTCAAGTCTTTGCCATTGAAACCTGTAGTGCCTTCAGGGCCCTTTCAGCAGTGGGGCCTGGACTTTATTGGGGAAAATCATCCTGCATCAAGTGGTCAGCACAGATGGATCTTAACTACCATAGATTATTTTACCAAATGGATAGAATCTATCCTCACCAGGAGTGCTTCGCACAAACTGATCATTAGTTTTCTGGAAGATATTATGGCAAGGTTTGGTTGTCCAAACAAGATCATCATTGATAATGCTGCCTCCTTCAATTATGAGCCA
>JASDQU011403036.1:24381-43385 GCA_032191745.1 Picea mariana
TGTTCCTTCGTCAACAAAGTCTTCTCCTCCTCCTTCTCCCACTTCTAGTGAAAGTATAGTTACTAGTAACTGGGAGTCTAAACAAAATAGAAAGAGGAAGAATGGGAAGAATAAATCACCAACCTCTGCTTGTCATGTTGGAGATATTTCCTCAACCTCTGCAAGTCATGTTGGATATAGGTCGTAAACCTCTCCAAGTCACGTTGAAGACTAGCACCCAGCCTTTGCAAGTCATGCTGGGGGAAAAATTCCAGTCACTGTTAGTCATACTGGAAATAGGTTTGTAGCCTATGCGAGTCATGTTATCGACCAATCACCAACCTCTGTAAGTCATGTTAGGAATATGTCCACAACCTCTGCTAATCATGTTGGGGAAAAGCAACCAGCCACTACTAGTCATGTTGGGGGCACTAATTCTATTGAGAAACCTAAACGGATAGGACATAGGCCTAAGTTCCCTTGTAAGATTTGCAAGGGAGATCACCTTACTCATATGTGCCCTGGCATTCCAGAGGTACAAATATTGTGGTCTCTATCTGCAAGCTCTTCTGATTCTGATTCTTTTAAGGTTTCCTCATAGTCTATTCAGTCTTTGGTTGATGAAGTGGTCATGTCGATGCAGTCTTCGACTGATCCCACTCCTATGTTGGGGGGTGAGGTGCCTTTAGACCATGTAGTCTCAAATCTTATTCAACCATTGGTTGAGAAAGTGGTCATGCTGATGCAGTCTTCAGCTTATCCCACTCTTCTCTTGGAGAGTGTTGAGTCTACCAAAGTGGTCACGCCGAAGCAGTATTTGGTTGATCACACTCTTCTCTTGGAGAGTGTCGAGTCTACCAAATTGGTCATGCCGATGTAGTCTTCAGTTGATCCCACTCTTCTCTTGGAGAGTGTCGAGTCTACCAAAGTGGTCATGCCGATGCAATCTTTGGCTGATCCCACTCTTCTCTTGGGGAGTGATGTGTCTACTGACTATGTTTTTAGCATTTCCAGTTCAGCACTTTCAGAACAAGGGGGCATTCCACTCACTTCGATCAAACCCCATCCAAGCCCTAGGATGGTTTCCTTTGATTGGAATGACCTTGTTGAGACTCATCTTCCTTCTTCCGCACCCTTTCAAATAAGGGTTGAAGTTAATTCAACAAACATTTATCGATGTATTATGGATGAAGGAGCCTCTGAAAGTATTTTATCCTCCTCGGTTTGGAAAGTCCTAGGATCTCCCAAGCTTGTGTCTGCTTCGCATGAGTTTTTGGCTTTTGACAGACATCCTAGTGAATATTTGGGGGTTCTTCCTCAGTTTCCTATCTCATTAGGTGGGAATATTTTCCTTGTTGATGTTATAGTATTGCAAGGCCCGTTAGATTTTAATATGATTCTTAGGCGTGATTATGTATATGCTATGAAAGTTGTGGTGTCTACGCTCTTCCGGGTGATGCATTTCCCTCATAATGGAAGCATTGTCACTATCGACCAGCTGGCATCTGATAATCACCATTCTAATTTGGCGTTAGTTCAGACTGCCTCGTTATATGTTCCTAGTGTTTGTGTAGACTCTACCCCGCCACGGGTTAATTATGTGGCGTATTATCCTCGGTGTTCAATTGCTTCTGAGCAGGAACCTCTGCAATCATGTTTTCCTTCTCAAGACTTGGTCTCAGCAATTGATCCATTGGTTTACCCAATGGGGGCATGGGAGCCCTTTCTTCCCCCTCTCAGTCCAAGTGATCTTGAGTCTCCTTCTGAGTCTGATCTCATTGTTTGTAGATCCTCACGCCCTTGTGCTTGTGATTCTTTGCTGATAGACTCTGCCATTCCTGGCCAGAGCCTCCATCGTCATATGGAATATGGTCAGTTTAATTCATCCTTTGGGATTGTCGACCCTCGTTTGCATGATTTCTTGGATTTTTAATTATCTTTAAATCAGGCTATCCTTGAAGCCATGACTACAATTTCTATACCATGGGAGGACTTACACCGTGGTTTGTGTTTTCTTCGATTTTGGGAGACTTTCCAAGTTGACTATCGAAGAGACTCTTGGTCTAAGCCTAGCAGCAGGCTCTACGTGAACTAGTTTCATACATGAGTCGTAGCCCCCTGGAGTCTTCTTTAAGCCCTTTTTAGACTCTCTAAACATGAAAATATTGTCGAGCGATCTTGTTGTCCTTCACACTTGCCAAACTAAAATTTGAAGGCACATCTATTCAGTGGTAGTTTCCCCCTTTTTCGGTCTGGATGGTCAATTTTACGAACAAAGGTATACTCTAGGAACTTCAGTTCACTAGAAGAGTATTCTCAGGTATAATTTTAACCCTTTTTCGGTCCCAAGGGGCTAAATTTACGAAAAAGGAACCCCTATGGAGTCCATAGTTAAGCTCTTTTCAGACTCCCTAAAATTGAAAAGATCGTCAAGTGACCTTGTTCCTTCACACTCATTAATTGGTCTAGAAGAACATACTATATAGAGTCCATAGTTAAGCTCTTTTCAGACTCCTTAAAATTGAAAAGATCGCTGAGTGACCTTGTTCTTTCACACTCGTTAAATTGGTGTAGAAAAACATCTACTAGCATGAGTTTACCTCTTTTTCCAACTTGTAGATTAAGGAGTAAAAAGGTACACCTCGGGAGATTCATCTCGCCAGGAGAGTTCTGCTAAGTAGATTTTATATTTTTTCGGGCTAAGGAGACTAAATCTAGAAAAAGGTTGTGAGTCCATAGTTAAGCTCTTTTCAGACTCCTTAAAATTGAAAAGATTGTCGAGTGATCTTGTCTTTGTCACACTCGTTAAAATGGTTTTGAATAGACGTTTTTTTGGTGCTAGTTTATCACTTTTTAGAACCGACTGGACTATCTTCAAAAAAGGTACCCCAACAGAGTCTTCTTTTATGCTTTTTTAGACTCTCTAAAAATGAAAAACCACCGAGCTTACCTTCTCTGGGCTCGTTAAAAATTTCATTGAAGGGGGTTTTCATTGTGTCCTACTAATTGCATTTGCATCTCTGCGCCTTTGGCCTAATGTCGGCTCCATGTTTCTCTCAACTAAACCTTTGAAGCATGCCTTATACACAAGCCTTGTAGCACTTTGCCTCTGCGACCTGACACCTTGACCCATGGAGGAATTTTCCTGAGTGTCCTTTTCTTGCACATGTCTCCTTGCTATGAGCATTAATGTGTTCCTTGCACTTGGAACTAGTATGCTTGCGACACTCATTCCTCCTTTGTAATGTGGCATTTTTTTATTCTTTTTCAAGCTCTTTAAAAATATTGAAAAAGACAAAAAAATCAAATATACCCCAAAAGAGGACGGGAAATATATTTTCTTTTTCTGGAAGAACGATGAGTCACCCTTGGACAAAGCACATCCTTTCATTTGTTCATCAAGATTTGGGATCTAATATTACCTTAGGAAGTTGTTCTCGTTACATAGAGTTGTTTCCTCCTCCGTTTGGTTATTCTTTCAAACATATGGAGAGTTTGTGTTGCCTCCTACATCGTAGACCTATGTCAACATCATGTTGCCTGAGTCTGATCACTTGTCGTGCTATTTTCCAAGGGAAGTTTTACCCAACCTGATTCAGCCTTTCTGCAGTTTGTCTCTTGACCTCATGCCCAACCATCCCAAAATACCAATCAAGTCCTTGTTTGAAATCAATGAAGTTATATGCCTGATCATCGAGATCCTCTTGTTTGTTCTCGATGAGCCGTCGAAGACCTCTGGGTAGTGAGCTCGTACACTCACATTACACTCCTACCCGATTTTTGAAGATCTTGAAGTTGTTTCTTGAGATATGAAGGCCTCGTCTCCATCCATCTGGCATCATTCGCTTCTTGAAGATGGATACTATACAATTATATATTTGATTTTGAGATGTATATCCATTGTGTATTGCTCACGTCTATACTTTATATAGTTATATGACATGGATCTGCAGTGTATTTGATTGGTAGCCATGATTTATTTCATCCCAAGCATGGGTATGCCCGCCTCGGAGAGACAATTGTTATTTTTTGCAGATGGCACCTCCCAAACTCTGGTCTCGGGCTCACTCGCTCTATACATTGGTGAAGATTTTGTAATGTATTTCGGCCATCAGATGCTCTTCTGACTTCACACATTAGGTGGAATCTATTATAACCCTAAGTTTCTCCATACATGCATACCTGGCATTTGGCCCTCTTACTTTCTATTTTTGCCAAGCCATCACTGAGTAGCTCTTCTTAAAAACACTATTTTTGAAGATGTACGTGCCTTGTACCACTACTTCCCACACACATATGCTTGTTGCACCACTACAGCCTGTGTATGTACGCTAGATGCACCATTACATCTTGTGTATACTTGCAAAATTTGCAAAAATTAAAAAGTTGCAAGGAATTCGTTGAGATTACGGGCTATTGGGTAGTTTCCCAACTGATCCACCGCCTATAGCCCGTCAACCAATCGAATAACCATCCTTTTGTCATATAAAAGGAGGTTTTGGGGTCTCATTCCTAAGCTAAGCATAATAACAGTGAAACTCTGCCTGTTTCACATCCGCTCCTTGCCCCAAGAATTTGCAGCCACCTTGTGAGATTTACATTAGAATTTCCCATTTTTGCCTTTTTCCTCCATCATAAGCCTATTCCATTTCCCAAGAAGAAGTTTGAGAGGAGAAAGATACGTGGAAGCACAGTTGGATCTTGGTGAAGAGGAGCCCAGACCAGGTTCGTGGAGTATTCTCCGACCTTGTTGTAAGTAAACATTGTGATATTAATAAAAGGAATACTTTTTTTGTCTCGAAATATGATGTGTCAAATCATGGTATTTGGTTTATGCTTTATTCTAACATCTAATCCATGATTTATATATGAGATGCATGTTTGTAGTTCCTTGTTTATTTTTTTGTGAATGTAGGTCAGCCTTGGGAGGAGGCTTGCAGTCAGCGAAGCTATCAAGCGCAAGAGGATCGACACCGGATGAGGAGTAAAAGGTAAAGTTACCGGATCTTTTCACTTTGTATTTCATATATGAATTTGGAGTATGTTCAGGGTAGTTAGAAAAGTAGGAGACTTTTAGACAGTTAGATATGCCTACATGTTGAACCCTAGTGTAGTCCATAGGGGGGTTTTCCCACTATAGCACTATGTGGCAGAGAAAGAGATCCCATTCCTTGGGTTGTGCAGGTTGATGGGGAAAGAGAGATGGTGGATTGGTATAGTTGTAGGAGTCTACATATTGTGGAAAATTTAGAAATTGGGATGTTTGAGAGGATTAAAGCTATCCATAGTTGATTTAATCCTTGTGGACTCATAGCCTCATTTTGGGGGTGGACCTATTGCATAAATATTAAGAAAAATAGAGAGCCTATGGTTAGGTGGAACATCCTTCATTTTCAACCAGTTAGTGGTTATTCCCTACAAATATAAGTGATTATGTTTGATCTATGAATATGTTGAATTAATGTTGTTATATTATGAATTGAATTAGTTTCCAGTTTGTTCAATTTTGTGTACATGTTAATCCTACATATGGAACTATGAAATATATGAATTATGTTTGTATAATCTTGGATGGTTATGCATGCATGCATTAATTAATTAATAACATAATGGTGAGGAAAGGTATAAGAGAAATAAGTATGGGTGAATATTTATGGTTTCAAGAAGTACATTGTAGCCTCAACGGTGAACATATGATACTATGTATGTTATAGAATGGTATTAGAGCACAATTTTAAATTTAGAGGGAGGAACTTGAAGTACCCCACCACCTCAAAAATGTTACAGGGGTGGTTCGGTATGTTACAAAGTGGTATCAGAGCCACTGGTTACAACATTGGAGGTGTATGGGATAGAAATCAACCTGTATATAAATAAATTGCAGGTTGTTTGTAAAGTGTTTGGCAAAATATCTTAATGGAGATTGGGAACATTATAGTTTGCAGGCCATGTATTTAACAAAATGTCATTGGAGAATAAGAATATAAAGTTTACAGTTGTTAAATTGAGATCTCCAATTATCCAATTAGAATGTTGCTAGAGTAATTGGATTGATTATGGTAGACATAGAAGTTATGTGGATGAAGTTTTCAACACAGAGTTCGACCTATGTAAAAGTTTAGGGAAAAACTTGAAATTTGGAGAACATATCCAATTATGGATGAAATCCAAAGGTTTAATTGGTGTCGTGGTATCAATTTTGGTAAGCAATGGCATAAAATTTCCTCATAGTATAAAATGATTTAATTGGGGGTCAANCAGAGAAAAAACCTAAATATGATGTGGATCTGAACTAGTGATGTGGATAGATAGGTTGACATGCAGGTGTCAGGGTGTTTCCAAGTGGAGTCCATGTGCATAGGTGACAACAACACAATAGGGTCCATGGCTGCAGGGGAAGGTTGGTCAACAAATGATGCTAAGTGGCTTGTGGAGGGACTATGAGTGGTATTTCAGATGGTTGAAATCCCTTCACAATCAATGTTGAGGTGACATGTGTCCCCCAAGTGGTAAGAAGTGTGCGGAGGAAAAGGGCCATGTTAACGATTGGAAAGGTCAACGTTCACAACTTATGGATGAGCTCTGTGTGTCTGATGAAACCTAGAGACGTGGCAGGAGGAAAGTTGTCTCAACAATGGTGGTAAGTGGATTGTAGAGGCATGTAGGCATTTTCCAAATCCCACACTTTGGCTCCACAATTTATATTGAAGTGACATGTGTCCCTAGGGTGGCAATGGATTGTATAGGTAAAGGGTCATGTTAATGACCAATAGATTCATGCTCCACAATCAATCTCATTTTTCGATCTAAATTGTGGGAGAGGGAAACAAGTGCATCAAGGATGGAGGGTCATAGATGGGACCCACCCCATCACATCATTCAATAGGAACATGTTAGGTGGAAGGCTCAAGGAAAAAAGAGATATCCCCCATCACATCAATCAAAGAGATCATGACAAGTGGTGGATAAGGACAAAGAGGTGAAGGTCGCCTACAATAAATCAAATATAATAATAAAATTTATAAAGTGAAGAGGAAAAAGGTAAAGGGGGCCATAGATATATGACATGGAAGGTAAGCAGGCAATGGAAATGACATGGAAAACTTAAATGATGACAAGTAGGATCCCACTGCCACATCAACAACCATGTGTCAAGCCATGCCAATAAAATATTTTTTTGTTAAAAAAATGTTTGGAACCAAAATTTTCTTTTAGATATAACATGAGCATATTAAGTTGGAATTAGGTGAAATTTTAGGTTTAGGTCATGGTGAGGACCATAAAAGTTCCATTGAGGGTGGTTTCCTAATTTAGCTCCAAATTTTCAGAAAATGGATATTATTGGTTTTCAAAGAACAAGGTGGCACTCATTACCAATATTTCTATTGATTGTGAAAATTGGCAATAGGAATAGAAGCAAGAATGAAGAAACCTAGTGAAGAATTTGACCAAGTTCCAAAGGGTTTGGAGTGGAGATGTAGAAACAATCTAAAATCCACTATTCTAGGAAACATTTTGGTTATTTTTGAAATCTTCAGTGGAGGAAAAGAGACCCAAGATCATCAATCTACAAATTGTTTTTTAATATACATTTGATGTCCTCCATAATCATAACAACTTTGTCTTATTGAATATTTTCCAATTTTGTTTTGTTTGAAAGAAAATAGTTTTTGCTAAAAATTCTAATTCTGGAGAATGTGCAAAAAGGGAAAAGTTGATGATTCTAGATTAATTCAAATAATGATAGGAGCATTAGATCATTAATATAAAAGTTACTGAGTACTCAAAATTACAAGTATTATCTACACCCAATACAAACAAATTCTTGGTTCTCACTAGATTTTCTATTACAGAGGGAAGATGTAACGTACCCCAACCTAATCAAGGGACATTGCTTGCAGAAAATACACATGAAAATGAAATTTTTCTGCTAATTAAATTATTCTATCTTACCAACTATGATTTATTCACATTTTTAACCATATTCTGATACCCAAAATTAAATGCATCTACAACATTCTAAATGATCACGAACATGGCTAATAAACTCATTCACAGTAGTAAATAAACCAGTCACATAAACATAGTTAAGAACAACAATCAAAATCATGAATAATGTAAATGTGTTGAACCTGCACAGAATAGATCTAGCTACCAAATGTGTTGGCTCGCCAATTTGACATATTTTACATCATCAGTTGGTCTCTTTTTAACCATTTCACCCTATTGTCACACCTGTTTATTATGCCTATTGTTGTATTTGCCCACACCTCTGAAGTTGATATGTTTAACAAGCTTAATGTTGTTAATTATTGTAATTTCCCTTGTTTTTAATGATTTAGAAGTGGTTTAGACTAATCTTTCCGATGAAGGTTTGTGACAGTTATGTTCCGACACCAAACCTCCATGTTTAGCATATACGCACACCTTTGGGGCCACAATGAAGAAATGGGTTTTGTTAGAAATACCTCCAACATACTATGGTGCTCAATATTTCACACCCAGGTCATACGTGTGGACCTCTATCATGTGGTCAAAGGATGGGTCAAAATTGTGCCAAATTAGCAGCAATAGACTTCAGGCTCTATTCCCGAGAAAATGAAGAAGACTCTAGAAATTCTAGAACATGGGTTTTTTGCAAAATGCATCCATTTAGCTAACACTTGGTCAGATTTCCAAAATCATGAACGATCAGGGAGATATCTGTGTTTTTCCAATCTGGGTTTGCCCATATTTACAGTTGTGCCTACCTTCTCCAATCTTCTAGATGAATGGGTGCGTCCAGGCAACAAGGGAGACTAAATCAAACTATTCTCAACATTTTTATGTCATGTAAAATCATTTGTAATCATTTCTTGGTTATCTTTGCAAACCAAGATCAACTATAAAGAAGAAATCAAATATCTTGTAAGCTAATTATGGTCTAATAGACCAGGTTGATTTGAGGGAATTAGTTTTGATCCATTCCCTTGCTATTTTTTGTATATATATACAGCCATGGAGCAGAGGGGGGGATTAGTATTGATGTAGGAGGGAATTAGTATTGGAGAACCATGCTTGAACATTTGTAATCCTTCATTTCATTCAATAAAAATCAGTTGTTGATATTTTGCCCATCTTTGAAGTACTCATTTAGTCTGTAAGCTTTCTCATAGTGTGTGTTAGGTTTGCAGGGGCCCCCATTCTCTACATACGTTGTGATACTTCTATTTTCTTTTAATTATATAGTTCTTCTATAGATATAATTCCTTAGAATACATTGAAGCTTGTTTCCTTTCTTTCCATTCATTGCTTAGTGATTCATTTCCTACATTTTGTTAGCATAAGCTAAAATTGGCTTTCATTCCGCAGTTCCTATGCTTGCATCTCAAATCTTACGAGCCCCAAGTTGATGATTTGATGTCTGGAATTTATACATATATTTCCACCAACATTTTTGGCATCGTTGTCGTGGAGGTGCTAGAAAGGGATTAAAGCCTAGTTAGATAGGTTGCATTTAATTTACACAGCTTGGGGGAGGATAAATAATAAGACGGGAGGTAAGAACATACACGGTCACTATTGTGTGTTTCTCCAAAGCCTTGATTGTTCCTTTCATGCAAGCATTTTTATTTTCATGCAAGTGTGTTGCCTTTAAAGTACACATCTTGGGGGAGGGGAAGCAGTAAGACGGGAGGTAAGAACCTACGTGGTCACTATTGGGATTTTCCCCAAAACCTTGATTGTTCCTTTCATGAAAGTATGTTTCCTTTCATACAAGTGTGGTGTGTAAGATTTCATTTATCTCCTTGAAGTTTTAGTTTTCAATTTGTAAGAATCCCATGTATTAGTCCATGTGCTAGACAAAGATTAACAGATCATCCAAAAGAATGTAAAGATGCTCAATCATTTGTTGAGCAAAGGAGGAAATACCCCTATAGGGATCTTTTCAAATCCTTTCTCACACTATAGATTTGCTACCAGGGATGAGTTTTCCTTTTAAGAAGAAGCAAAGGAACCAGAAATCCATGAACATAGTCCACATGAGGAGGATATATAAGTTTCTTCCAGTAGCCCTTGTGAGAAGATAGAGGAAATCAAAGAATTATGGACTACATCAGATGAAGAGAAAACACTAGAGCCAGAGATCGAGGAATTCTTAGCATGTTTGTCAGCAGATCCTCTGTGCATCACGGAGTGTGAAGACCAGTTCTCAGAAGAGCCTCGTGATCTTTCAACCAGAGAGAGACAAAGAAACAAAGACTACATTGAAGCTTGGCTCCAAACCGTCATTAGGCCACATTACTCCTCCATCCTTCAACATTTCTTGGCATCATCTCCACAAGAACAACTGGTTTCTCATGTCCAGATAGCCATTGAGGTATATTTTTCATATTTGGATATGAGTATTCTTATAAATTTGTTACGCACATGGCTTCACTGGAAATATTCCAAAACCTGAGAAAATGTTTCCTTTCTCAAGTAGGGTAGGATAGTAGATTAATAAATTTTAATAATTGTTGCAAATAGTTAGTGGTTCATCTCTAAGAACAATGCAACAACCTTTTTGTGTTCTTGAATAAGTGGGGAATGTCAACAGTTGACAAGGAATCTTGAGGGAGATCTATGTTCTCATAAGTAGGATTCTATTGAGATTGTTGGATATTTTCAAGGATGATCTGATGGTTCTCTACAAAGTTAAAGTTTGCATATAGTTTGCATCCAACAAACATCTTAAGACAACAACAACATTTTTGTCCTATGGTACCAGAACTGCATGGTGGATGCCAAATATCTGCAGATATATTTCATTTCTTTCATCAATTGGATCAGTCTATATCATCCTGGATACCTTCTTCAATTCCAATTCATGTATGTATGAACTCCAAGGGCGACTTGAGGTAAGCATTTTTTTGATCCTTCTGATTTATTGAAAATGAAGAAAATTTATCGTAAAGACAACATTTCGAGCTTGTTATTCTATCCTACCACTTGTCCTTGCCACTTATTTTTGTAATCCCACCAATACCCACTTATAACCCCACATGTGTCCCTTTTGTTTTTAAAGTTGCTTCCATAAAACCCTTAACCATTATATATTTTTCTCAACTGATGATTGTGAAGTGTTGAAGAAGTGCACCCTTCTCCCTGCCTTGAAAACTTGTAAGTTGTGTATGGAGGGCTATAGGGGAAAGATCAGTAATAGAGAATGCATGTTAATCTTCCAAGCTCAAAGAAAATTGTTCAGTATGCATATATGGGATCAAGTGTCCTGTCCATTTTGCAGATAATAATGAAAATCCTAGAGAAATTGACATACTTTTGGAACATCATACAGTGCAGTTACACTCTATTGTTTGCAGCAGCAATACATACATTTTTGGATCCCACTTGCAACCTCATAAATCCAATTTTTTGTAATGTTGTCATCAACCATGAATTGGAAACAAAGTTGCCAAGATTGTTGTTTCTCAAATGTTGGAACTGTTAGTGTATTCAGTAAATTCCTTTCTATGTGCCTATGTGATTTTGGATATCATCTTGAGATATGGTAAGAGAATTTGCACAACTTGCATTTCATATCCTCATGGCACTTGCAACCTCGTTCCCCTGTTTTTTCTCTGTAGAAAACAAATTTCACACCGTATTTGTTATTCTCATCTTGTTTCTACTCAATAGTAATTGAGTCTAATAAACTTGAGATGGAAGCAAATGCACCAACAGTACATTTTGTTACAACAGGATCATACATTGTTTGATCTTCCCAATCTGGTGCTATTTATAAGTGGTCATGTGATCTAATTACACAGAATATTCATTGACAGGTGGCATGGTACGATTCATTAGATTGAATGTATATCAATGTCGCATTCAATGATCACTCTATGAAAGGGGCATTCTTTTGTTTATAAATTGATTGTGAGATAGACTTGGAACTTAATGCTACAAAAATGGATATTCAATTTTTGTGAAATGTTATGATGGGTAAAACATTTTGCACAATTATGGGAATTTTGACAAGGGTACATTTTCGAAGTGGATTATCTATTGTTGGAAAGGCAGCTGAAATGATTCTTCCATTGAAGCCTCAGATTCGAGAGAGCATCAATAGTTGATGGAAAAATATACAAATTCTATTATATATATATATATATATATATATATATATATATATATATATATATATATATATATATGGCATGGTTTTTGTTGACAATTGCAGTCAAACACTATCTTTACAGAAAAGGGAAAGACTGATTTTGATATTTCTGGGAATGTGAATGCTGCAGGGTTTTGTTGAATAAGCTATGCATTAACGTATTTGTGGAAGTTTTGAGGATGTATTTGCATTAGGGAATGCAAATACATCAGTGGGGGAATATGTTCCATGACTTATTTATACCATATCCGGATGCTATTTGAAATTGTTGAATTTTTGGGGCAGCGTGTTGTCAACACTTTTTGACCAGAATGGTGTATCAACTGGTGCATTATTTAGTTTATTGGCAACAATTCTTTCAGAACTTATTACTTGGACAATTTATGAAAGTAAGTTTTCAACACTACTTTCCATTATTGTCTCAAACTTGGCTTTTAGGTTACTACCAGCATTTTCATAAGAAAATAAGCCCAAAGAATTCAAAATTTTTGATCATGTATGAAGGATGAATTTTGAACAACATGTATGTTCCAAAATGACATCCTACAGGAAATTCAAAATAGGTATGGGAATCCCAGAGTAAGTACGGGAATGATGATGTAGCTGCATTTTTATAAAAAAACATTATAGAGCAGAAATTGATTTTTCAATATCTCCCAAACCGTGCACCTTTTGGCCATGAAATTTGGAACATATATGCATCAAGGTATGATAAATAAATACACCAAATTCCAATCAATTCTGGTTTGTATTCATCAAGAAATTGGCCATTGAAATCTTCAACCATTTTTCCTTTTTCTTGAAATTTGTGCACCTGTTGGCTTTGATTTTTGGTGAGAAGGAGCATAAGAATGAGTTGAACAACCTCACAAAATTTTATGGAAAACCAGTTTGTAGTTTGATAGATAAATCAATAGAAGTGATTGCAAATTTTATAGTTTATTGCCTTTATCAATGTTGTTACAATCCCACTATGAGGGTCAAAATATTTGCTTGATTTTTTGAAGGAAAATTTGTTGGGGGATCATTTATGGAAAATATTATGTGAGGTTAGCTTGGGCATGCATGGAGTTTTATTCTCAAGAAATCTTGTGAAGCGATCTGGTTGTAGCGGTATTTAGAATGTGACTGCTAGTTTAAGATGTATATACATATATCCAGAATTGTTGAAGATGCTACATGCACATGCACAAAGTTGTTATTCAGTTAGAATGTTTGTTGTCCACAAATGAATGCTATACTTGCATAATGGAATAAGAAAGAAATCTCAAACATTTTTATCTTTACTTGGTATGAAGTATAGGGGCATATCCTTCTTGAGTTAATTGATGAAAATCACTGCTTGAACCTGAATATGTATGATGATGTAGCTTGGTTGCATGTTGCCTAGATTTCACATGGCTATCCATATTTTGCATCACATGTAGTTTGAAGTTGATGTTTGCCAACAAAGGTTCCTTTCACCCATTGACTTAGAGTTTGAGCAGGGAGACATAATGAAAGTTATCAGTGGATCTATTTTCATGGGAGGAAATGAAAAACAACAATTTATATGGTGGGCTTGATTAGTACCTACTTCCTTTAGCATGAGGAAATGCCCATCCTTAGGTGTGGGGGATATGTTGGCTCGCCAATCTGACATATTTTACATCATCAGTTGGTCTCTTTTTAACCATTTCACCCTATCCTCACATCCGTTTATTATGCCTATTGTTGTATTTTCCCACACTTCTAAAGTTGATATGTTTAACAAGATCAATGTTGTTAATTATTATAATTTCCATTGTTTTTAATGATTTAGAAGTGGTTTAGACTAATCTTGCCAATGAAGGTTTGTGACAGTTATGTTCCTGCACTAGACCTCCATGTTTAGCATATACGCACACCTTTGGGTCCAAAAATGAAGAAATGGGTTTTGTTAGAAATACCTCCAACATACTGTGGTGTTCATTATTTCACACCCAGGTCATACGTGTGGACCTCTAGCACGTAGTCAAAGGACGGGCCAAAATTGTGCCATATTAGCAGCAACAAACTTCAGGCTCTATTCCCAAGAAAGTGAAGAAGACTCTAGAAATTCTAGAACATGGGTTTTTTGTAGAATGCGTCCATTTACCTAAAATGTGGGTATCTTTCCAAAATCATGAACGATCAGGGAGATATTTGTGTTTTTCCAATTTGGGTTTGTCCAGATTTACAGTTGCGCCTACCTTCTCCAATCTTCTAGATGAATGGGTGCGTCTAGCCAACAAGGGAGACTAAATCAAGCTATTCTCGACATTTTTATGTCATGTAAAATCATTTGTAATCATTTCTTGGTTATCTTTGCAAACCAAGATCAACTATAAAGAAGAAACCAAATATCTTGTAAGCTAATTATGCTTAGACCAGGTTGATATGAGGGAATTAGTTTTGATCCATTCCCTTGCTCTTTTTTGTATATATATACAGCCATGGAGCAGAGGGGGGGATTAGTATTGATGTATGAGGGAATTAGTATTGGATACCCATGCTTGAACATTTGTAATCCTTCATTTCATTCAATAAAAATCAACTACTGATATTATGCCCATCTTTGAAGTACTCATTCAGTCTGTAAGATTTTTCACAGTGGTGTTAGGTTCGCAAGGGCCCCCATTCTCTACATACGTTGTGACACTTGTATTTTATTTTAATTAGATAGTTCTTCTATAGATATAATTCCTTAGAATACATTGCAGCTTGTTTCCTTTCTTTCCATTCATTACTTAGTGATTCATTTCCTGCAGTTTGTTAACATAAGCTAGAATTGGCTTTCATTCCACATTTTCTATGCTTTCATCTCAAATCTTATGAGCCCTGAGTTGATGATTTGATGTCTGGAATTTATACATATATTTCGACCAACAAAATGACATACACAATTTGCAGAGAAAATATGAGAAAAGAGAAGCATGAGAGAAAGAATGGAAGAATTCTCATTAACCAAATGAATGAATGATAATTTACACATGATATACTCTATATAACTCAACTAATGCGTAATGGGGGAGAAGCCAATGTGCCATAGTGGTGGTCTAGAGTGATCTGGACACACACCAGCAATTATGGGAGTAAACTGCCACCTAGTCTAGTCTCTTAGACAGTTACGGGAGTGAAATGCCACCTAGTCTGAGTTAACTAGTTTCTCAGTCTTCAGTTAACTGACTGAAATAGATTGAAGTGAGGAGGATATCAAGTAATCATGAGTAATGTGTTATTCTAGTGATTATCCCAAGGAAAATGAGCATTAGATGGTCATGATCCCAATGTTGCATGGTGATAATCCCAATGTGGCATCTATACTCAACTCAACTGATCAAACTGAAGTGTGAATTGAAGAGAATATTATCCTAGAGGAATATTCTCCCTAAACTATAGGAGATTGAATAATGACTAATAAATATAGGGAAAACCTTAGGAAAATTAAATCATAGGTGTGTGTGAAGTATATCCAACACCCCCCCTAAACATCACTATGGTGGAAATAAAGAATGGGTCCCAACAACGAGGCCATGTTAGGTACCCAAATACAAAAGATACAATGAAATAAAAAAGGAAAGACATAAAACCTCATGGGAACCCCCCCCCCCCTCTCAAAGTACAATGTATGTAAAAACAAGAATTGACAGTTACTAGGAAACTATTTCCTTCACTCCAAGACGACTGCGCAGAGAATGGAACTTTTGCTCAGTGAAGGTCTTGGTGAAGATGTCTATAGTATGTTCTGCTAAAGGACAGAATTGCAGGTCGATGATCTCCTTATGTACTAAGTCCCATATGTAGTGCATGTGGATCTCGGTGTGCTTCATTTGCTACCTCTGAACTGGATCTCTGCAGAACTTCAGAGTGTTATGGTTGTCACACTAGATGATGATCGACCGATGAAACTGAATGCCCAACTCAGTAAGAAAATTTGTATCCACATAGCCTAAATAGTTATGTTAACTACCCCTCTATACTCTGCCTCGGCTGAAGATAGAGAAATAGCAGATTGATTCTTGCTTGACCAAAAGATAGTCCCATAACCAATACTAAGTGAGTAACCATGTGTGGACTTGATCAATGCTATCTCCAGCCCAGTCATAATCAGTGAAACCGATGAGGTCCAGTGTAGAGTTTGTTTCATAGTGAATACCAAAGGTGATGGTGCCCTATACATATCGAATGATACACTTTGTATCCTTCCAATGTAGCTCATGCAGCTTCTGCATGAACCTGGAGACTGCTCCAACTGCGTAGGAGAGGTCTGGTCTAGAGTGTGTGAGATACAACAAGATCCCCACTAGCTATCTATATAGTGTGTTGTCAACCAATTAAGTGTCCCTGCCATCCTCAAGTCTGACTCCTGATAGGAAAGGAGTCGGGGCAGACTTGTAGTCTATCATGTGAAACCTCTCAAGGAGATCTCGTGCATACTTGGTCTGAGATAGTTTGATGCCTGATGCATCTTGATTGATCTTGATTCCAAGGAAGAAATGTAGCGGACCCATGTCTGTCATCAAGAATCTGTCACGTAGAATCCTCTTGACTGCAATAATCGCTAAATTCGAGAAATTGGTGATCAAGAAATAATCAACATACAAAACTAGGAGTAGAAGTGAATCAACCGTCCTGAGAATGTAAACATTTGGATTTGACTTACAATGTAATTTCTATGACAGCAGGTAGGAGTCCATCTTGGCATACCATGCCCTTGGGGCCTGCGTGAGACCATAAAGAGACTTCTTCAGTTGACAGACCAAAGATGAATCCTGCATAAATCCTTGGGGATGATCCATATAGATCTCCTCAAAGATATCGTCATGAAGAAATACATTCTTCACATCCCATCCTTTGGCTACCTCAATGGAAAGTGCCAAATGTATGGAATCCATCTTCACTACTAGAGCGAAGGTCTCATCATAGTCAATTCCATGCACCTTGTGAAAGACTTTGAAAACTAGCTTGGCTTTGTATCTGCTAACCTATCCATCTGATGTGCTCTTGGTGATGTAGACTCATCTACACCTGACAAGTTTCCTTCCTGAAGGAAGGGGAACCAAATCTCAAGTTTGGTTCTCGAGGAGGGAGTTGTACTCCTCCTGCATGGCAGATTCCCAAAAGGGATTTCTAACAGCCTCGCCATAGGACTATGGATCTGACTACTGAACAAAGAAAATATTCTTGGGTGGCATAGGTTCAGTGGCAGTGAGCACAATAGGAGGCTCGTTGAAATCAGATCGAGTCCTCCTAGTATTAGTTGTATCCCCAACAAGATCTCCTGCATCCTGAAGAGTAGTATTGGCCCACTTAGGCCTCTTCTCTGGCTCTGCATCTGCATCTCCATGCACTGAATCTGCATATTACTATACTGACTTTGTGTCTGGATCATATGAANTAATCCTCTGCTTCCGATCTGAAGCAGAGGATTATGTGGCTCTGCATCTGCATCTCCATGCACTGAATCTGCATATTACTATACTGACTTTGTGTCTGGATCATATGAATCCTCTGAATCAAAACTCTCATCTGAAGAAGATTTGGCATGTGCATGCTCATCATCTCTGATAGGTGGAAGAACAAAAGTGTCTGCATGCGGCTATTGAGGTACATGCTAGACACTTTCCTTGAATTGGACACTACGCTCAATGATGAGCCAGTCCGAGGAAATATCAATGAGTTTGTATCCATTACACTGTCGAGGTATCCAAAAAATATACACTCTGTGATCGGTGGATCAAGTGTCTTCCTCTTCTCAGAGGGAATCTTGACCCATGCACGTGAACTTAAAATATGGAAGTGGGTCACTTCTAGTTTGAGGCTTGCTAGAGGGAAAACCCCCCTATGGCTACACCAGGGTTTATAATGTAGGTAGATCAATAACCATTTAAAAGTCTCCTACTTCTCTAACTACCCCAAACATACCCCAGACTCATGCAAGAAAAGTAAAATGAGAAGGATCGGGTAATTGTACCTTTACTCTGCGTCCGCTGATGATCCTCTCGTGCTTGATAACTTCGCTGACTGCAAGCCTCCTACCAAGGCTGGTCTGCATTCAAAGATAGACAAACAGAAAGCTACAAACATACATTTCATACATAAATAAGGGTTAGATGTTATAATAAAAACATAAAACAAATGCAAACATTCGACACATCATGTTTTGGGACAGGAAAAATACTTCTTTTATTGATAATACAATTATCACTTACAACCAAAGTCGACTACTACTCCTCAAACTTGTTCTGGGATCCTCTTCACCAAGATCCAAGTGCACCTTCACGTATCTTTCTCCTCTCGACCTTCTTCTTGGGAAATGGAATGAGTTCTTATGGAGGAAAAACGAAAAAATGAGGAATTCTGAGGCAATTCTCACAACAAGGCTGCAAATGCTTGGCGCAAGGAGGGGATGTGAAATGGGCAGAATTTCACTGTTCATATGTCTATATGTGGAATGAGACCCCAAAACCTCATTTTCTATGACAAAAGGATGGTTATTCGGTTGGGTAAAGGGATATAGGCGGTGGATTAGTTGGGAAACTACCCAATAGCCCATAATCTCAACGAATTCCTTGCAAATTTTTAATTTTTGCAACTTTTGCAAGTATATGCAGGTTGTAGTGGTGCATCATTGATAAGTATGTGGGATGTAGTGGTGCAATAGGCATATGTACGTGGGAAGTATTGGTGTAGGGCACATACATCTTCAAAAAATTGTTTTTTTAGAAGAGCAACTCAGTGATGGCTTGGAAAAAAATGTTGGGTATGTGTTATATTCTTTGCACGAGTAGTAGTGTCTGAGCGCCTGCGTCGGGTGCGCAAGGGGGTAAGAGGGGGGGCCGCTAGGCCCCCCATCGTGGGGTGCAGGGGGGCAGAGCCCCCCGCG
>JASDQU011403036.1:50036-61712 GCA_032191745.1 Picea mariana
GGATCCTAATTATCTTCATGATTCAAAGGTCTTTGTTTTCAATCATGTTTATACCCCATGAAGGCTTTACACCCTGGAAGAATGTACACTCTTCCACGCGAGGGAGTGCAAGGGGGCTTTCCCCTCTTGCAAGGTCTGGGGGAAAGTGGACCCCCAACAGGGGGTCAATGGCGAAGCTCCTAAAGGAAAAATTGCCTTGTAAATGTATATTGTAATTTCATAGTAAATCTGGACCGTTCATTATAAGGTCACAGATTTAACAGTAAAAGTTATGTTAGGGTTTTTTTCCCTAAAATGAAACCCTCTTTTATGAGGGAAATGTATTGCGGCTATGTATCATTTTGAATATTGTATTCTAAGTGAAGAGACTGTGAGAGAAAGAAGAGGAAGTTACAACAGGTGTGGTGTAGGTTGTATCCCTTCATTTGATGGATAATAATAAAGGAATGACATGACAATTTCTCTAGTGGATGTAGCCCACACTGGGTCAACCACATATATATGTGTCTCTATTGTATTGTGTATCTTTTGTGTTTTATTTATGCATTTGTTTTATTTTATTGCTCCGCGATCCTAATTTTCTAACAACTAGTATCAGAGAAAAAGGTAACTCACAGGAAAAGAGGGTTCCTAGTTCGAGTGGGAGCAATGGCGGAAGATGGAAAGTTTAGGGTTGAGAAATTTAACGAAAAAAACTACCAGTTATGGAAGATGCAAATGGAAGATTATTTATATCAGAAGGATCTATTCCTACCATTGGGTGGAGTAGCAAAGGATCCAACGACCATGAAGGATGAATAATGGGAGGTTCTTGATAGAAAGGCACTAGGAATGATATAGCTGAGTCTGGCAACGTCGATGGCTTTCAATATTTAGAAAGCAAAGACAATGAAGGAGATGATGGATGCATTGGCTAAACTGTATGAAAAACCCTCGGCGTCCAATAAGGAATTTATAATGAATATATTATTTAATATGAAGATGTGAGAAGGTGGGTCTATAGCAGATCATTTAAATGAATTTAATACGATTACTAATAAACTAAGTTATGTAAAAGTGGACTTTGATGATGAGGTCAGGGATCTTCTAATCTTGTGCTCATTTCCAGAAATATGGAACAGCTTGGTCATGGTTGTAAGTAACTTTGTCTCTGGTTCAAACAATTTAAAATTTGATGATGTTGTTGGTGTTATCCTTAGTGAGGACATGCAACAAAAAAACATAGGTAAGATATCAGGTAATGTGTTAAACATGGAGAATAGGGGAAGAAAAAAGGATAGAGGAAAGGGCTCAGGGAGCCACGAGAATTCTAGGAAGGGAAGATCAAAATATAGACTTGGAAAGATAAAGTGCTGGAATTGTGGGAAGAAAGGACATCTAAAGAAAGACTATAGAGCTCCAAAGAAACAAAGAGATGGATGATAGGATATAAATCAAGTAGAAAATGTAATAGGTGATATGTTACAAGATGCTTTGATTCTTTCTATAGATAATATTTCCAAGTCTTGGGTAGTAGATTCAGGGGCTTCATTTCATGCCACACCCCATAAAAAACATTTTCTAGATTATGTTCAAGGTGATTTTGGACAAGTTCATTTGGGTGATGATGCGCCATGCAAAATTGTTGGAATTGGGAAGGTAAAAATAAAGAAAAGAAATGGAAACCAATGGTTGTTGAAAGAGGTAAGACATCTTCCAGATATAAGGAAAAATCTAATTTCAATAGGGCAATTGGAAAGTGAAGGTTGTATATCCATATTTATAGACAAGGTGTGGAAGGTCACCAAAGGATCATTGGTGATAACAAAAGTAAAGAAGGTAGGTACATTGTATTTATGTAATTGTAATACTGAATTTGTTATCTCTTTAGCTTCTACAGGAGTGGATACAACACTGTGACATCATAGGCTTGGAAATATGACTGAGAAGGGGATGTAGATACTTCACAAAAGAAATTTGTTGCCAAATCTTAAACAAACTAATTTGGATTTCTGTGAGCATTGTGTTTATGGAAAACAGAAGAGAGTCATATTTATCAGAGTCAGAAAAGAAAAGAAGAGTGAAAGGTTAGAGCTTGTGCATATAGATGTATGGGGACCAAATCATGTATAATCTCTTGGTGGCTCTCATTATTATTTTACTTTTATTGATGATGCAACTAGAAAAACTTGGGTTTATTGCATTAAACAAAAATATTGTGTTTTTGATACTTTTAAGAAATTGAAAGCTTTGGTTGAGAATGAGATAGAAAAAAGGTTGAAGTGTCTTAGATCAGACAATGGAGGTGAATATTGCAGCAAGGATTTTGATGATTAATATTCATACCATGGGATTCATAGAGAGAAGACGGTTCCAAGAACACCACAAAAAAATGGTGTGTAAAAAATGATGAATAGGATAATCATGGAACGTGCAAGAAGTATGAGATTGCATGTTGGTTCACCCTTATAGTTCTGGGCAGATGTTGTAGATATCGTTGTTTACTTAATAAACATAGGACCTTCAAGATATTTATATGGTAGAATTCCAGAGGAGGCATGGACATGTAAAAAGTTAAACTATTCTTTTTTGAAGACTTTCGGATGTGAAGCATTTTTCCATATTGATAAAGAAAATAGAACAAAGCTTGAGGAAAAATCCAAGAAGTGTACCTTTATTGGATACAGTGTTAATGATTTTGGTTATCACTTATGGGATTATGAAAATAAAAAAATCATTAGGAGTATAGATTTCATATTCAATGATAAGGTCATGTATAAAGATGAGTTGCAGGGAAAGAAACAGGAAAAAGAAAAACCGGAATACATAGTGCTTGATGAGATCACTGAAAAAGAAATTCCAAAGGTACCAGAAAATCAAAATGTACAACAAAAAGAGAAACATGTACCTCAAACTCCTGCAAGTTTTGTTAGAAGATCTACCAAGTTAAGTAGACCCCCTTAATAATACTCTCCTTCATTGTATTATTTATTATTGACTGATTCTGGTGAACCAAAATGTTATGAAGAGGCAATGCAGGTAGAAACTAAAAATAAGTGGATCAAGGAATGAAAGAGGAAATGGATTCCCTGGTAAATAATCAAAATTGGGATTTGGTTCAGTTGATTGCAGGAAAAAGAGCATTTCAGAATAAATGGGTTTACAAGTTGAAGGAAGAAGATGGAGGCAAAAAGTGATACAAGGCTAGACTTGTTGTAAAGGGGTTTGGAAAAAATAAAGGTATAGATTTTGATGAAATATTTTCTCCTGTTGTTAAAATGACTCCAATTAGGATTATTTTAAGTCTTGTCGCAGTATAATATTTGCATCTTGAATAGTTAGATGTAAAAACAACTTTTCTCCATGGGGATTTGGAGGAAGAGATTTATATGCAACAACCACATGGGTATGAGGTCAAATGGAAGGATAATTTGGTATAAAGGTTGAACAATAGATTGTATGGCCTAAATCAAGCTCCAAAGTAGTGGTATTTGAAGTTTGACAGGTTTATGACAGGACAAGGTTATAGTAGATGCCAATCTGATCACTGTGTTTATTTTAAAAAGCTAGAAAATGGAAGCTATATTATCTTTCTATTGTATGTAGATGGCATGCTTGTTGCAGGGTCTAAAATGAAGGATATAAATGTGTTCAAGAAGAAATTAGCTAATTCATTTGAGAAGAAGGATTTGGGTGCCACAAAGAAAATCCTTGGTATGATAATAACAAGATACATGAAAAATCGTAAATTGACATTGTCTCAGGGTGAGTAAATAGAGAAGGTGTAGGAGAGGTTTAGAATGCATAATGAAAAACCAATTGGTACACCTTTGTCCAACCATTTCAAATTAACTAAGGAAATGTGTCCCAAGACACAAGAGATAAAATACCTGTCCAGGGTCCCTTATTCATCAACAGTTGGTAGCTTGATGTATGTGATGGTTTGCACAAGACCATATATTGCACATGCAGTGGGAGTTGTGAGTAGGTATATGAACAATCCAGGTAAAGAACATTGGGAGGTAGTAAAGTGGATTCTTAGGTATTTGAGAGGTGTTGCTACTCATGCATTATGATTTGGAGGTTCATACATTGTTCTATAGGGATATGTTGATTTAGATATGGCAGGTGATAAATATAGTAGGAGGAGCACCACAGGGTATGTTTTTAATATAGGTGGAATAAAGGTAAGTTGTGTTTCAATACTAAAAAAGGTTGTTGCACTTTCAACAACAAAAGAAGACTATGTTATTGGTATAGAGGCTAGTAAAGAAATGATTTGGTTACAGAGGTTTATGAAGGAATTGGGAAAGAAGTAGGATAATAGCAAGTTGTACTATGACAATGAGAGTGCCATTCATATTTCAAAGAACTAAATATTTGATTCGAAGAATAAGAATATACAACTCAGGTACCATTTCATATGATCCATCTTGGAATATGGGCATTTGAAGTTGGAAAACATACACACTAGCCAAAATCCTGCAGACATATTAACAAAGGGAGTAACCAGGGAGAAACTGAGTTCCTACTCAATTTCAGTTGGTATTCAATCATAAAGGTGAAGATGAGAAACTTTCAAGGTCCAAGAAGGATCATAGTCCAACAAATGCAACATCGATGGAGTTGTTGAGATCAGTGTCCAAGTGGAAGATTGTTGGTTGTGGAGCTTGATTATCTTCCTGATTCAGAGGTCTTTGTTTTCAATGGTGTTTATACCCCATGAAGACTTTACACCACAGAGTAATGTACACTCCTCCACGCAGGGGAGTGCAGGGGGGGCTTGCCCCTCCTGTAGGGTTTAGGGGAAAGCAGGCTCCAGAAGGAAAAATTTCCTTATAAATGGATATTGTAATTTCATAGTAAATCTGGACCATTCATTATAAGTTTGCAAATCTGATGGTATAATTTATGTTAGGGTTTTTTTCCCAAGAAGGAAACCTGCTTGTATGAAGGAAATGTATTGCGACTATGTATCATTGTGAATATTGTATTCTGAGTGAGGAGAATGTGAGAGGAAAAAGATAAAGTTACATCGGGTGTGTTGTAGGTTTTATCCCTTTATTTGTTGGATAAAAATAAAGGAAGGACCTGGAAATTTCTTTGGTGGACGTAGCCCACACTGGGTGAACCACACATATCTATGTCTCTATTGTATTGTGTATCTTCTGTGTTTTATTTCCACATTTGTTTTATTTTATTTCTCCACGATCCTTTTTTTCTAATAGTGCCCACTGCCTCTGCCCATAATTATTTCCCTAACCTTGCACCACTTAGCATGCACCTTGATTTTTCCATCATCGTTCTGTTCATCCTTTTTGCAACTCCATTTTGTTGAGGTGTATAAGGAGTAGTCTTATTCCTTGATATACCACATTTCCTATAGAATTCTTTAAATTCATTCTTGCAGAACTCTCCACCATTATCCATCCTCAACACCTTAATTCTTTTCTTTGTTTGACTCTCAACAAGGGCCTTAAACTCTTTAAACCTTTCAAAGACTTCATATTTCTTCTAGAGGAAATATATCCAAGTAGTCCTTGAGAATTCATCTATAAATGAGACATAATAAATAGATTTTCCCAATGATGGAACTGACACAGATCCAAACACATCACTGTGCACTAGCTGTAAAATTCATTTTTCCCTCGTTGCACCAGAGGGGAATCTTACCCAATTATGCTTCCCACATACATAATTCTCACATAAATCAAAATCTAGAGAGAAGTTATACATACCTTCAACAATACCTTTATCATGTAGTAGTCAGAGACCCTTCTCTCAAATATTCCCTAGTATTTGATGCCACATCATAACCTTTTATCCAGAGACTGTAGGATTTTTTTCTTCTTCAGCTCCAATATCAGGAACAATGGAACTATTACACCCATCACTAATAGTGGTTCCTTGTAACTTATACATAGTTCCAATATGAACTCCCTTCAACAACACCATTCTCCTCGAACCATCTTGCAAGTTTCTTTTTCAAATACTGTTTTTACCCCTACATCATCCATTTTGCTTACAAAAATCAAATTTCTAGACAATCCTAGGATGTGAAAAACACCAGGTGTTATCACTCCAGGAAACTCTCCTAGGCTGTAAGTCGAAGATGCCTGGTAACTAACTCTTTTTGAAGCAATTTTCTAAATAATTGAAATGGTTGGTGGATCAAGATGAATATCTAGGGGCTGGACTGTGTTTTCAAGACTGTCTAGAGATACAAAATCTCACAAGGCTTTCTAGCACCGTGGTCAGATAAAGTTTGATTAAATGGGGGAAGGAAAACAGCTATTGAACCAGATTATGTTTCATGCCAACAAACACAATGGGTCTAACAACCAAGAAATAACTTATGATAATCAACTAAGACAATTAATCAGTGAGATGACAGTCACTCCAAATTGAATGAGCTTCAATAAAGGACTTCCACTCATAAGCTATAAAAGAACAGAAGAGAAAATCTGACACATAACTGAAAGAAGCTTGCAATTTTTTATAAAATAAGAATAAGTCTATGTATTACAGAGGCAGCATCATAGTATTCCAAGTTGAACCCTTGTTTGATATCAAAACATGCATTTTATAGCCTTTACAAACAGTTGAACAGATCCTAAAAACATGGATCTGTCATTAAATGAAAACAGTTCTATTCTATTTAAACAACTCTAAAATTAAAGCTTTCAACAGCTAAACTAAGAGGTCGCATTGTCTTCAGCTTCCAAAATTCGCCATTTGACTCCTCCAGCTTTCAACATCTGTAGTGTGGTGAAATAACATGACACCTGTATATGACTGTTCGACCTTCCACTATCAAAAGGCGAGTTTTTAGGCAATGATTTTGAATGTGTAATCAAAATCCCTCGAATCTCTGAGGTTGAACTCTTGCATGCAATTTTAATAGTCTACTGATTCGTTGGCATATCCTCAAAACATATTTGAAATAAAATTTCACGTTCTTGGCCTCAAAACTTGCTTGCCCAGCTTTCAACAGCTAAACCGTTTGAGTTTTTCATGGGTTAGCTGTTGAAAGCTATCGCTTTCCACAGCTAGCGGGTAACAAAACAGTAGCCTAGCACTGTTGAAAGTCCTGATAGTGCACAAAAAGAACCTTCACCTTGAAAATTGATTTCAAACGAAAATCAATGGGGATCTGACTTTTCACCTTGCATGTTGACGACCACCTAAGCTAGAACCTTCAAGTTTGAATGAGGCTTTTGTTTCAACTTTTGTTTTAACCCCCTGATCTGCTTCTTGAGGCGCTTGGTAAGACATCGCAGGCTATTGTAGTCTTTGGCAAGTCTGGCCTTCCTTTTCTTCTCTTTGACACTCTCCTTGGCCAGTCTTTCAAATGTTGCATTTGTCTTGGCAAAGTTGTCAGACAATTTTTTATATCTATCCTTAATTACCCGCTCCAAGACTTCTTGCTGGGCAATCACTTCCTTTAGATGCTTGATCCTTTGAGATTTGTTTGACCTAGGATTTTTTAATGATTCTTCCTGCTCTACCTGACTGAAAGTTTGATAATTCTGAGCACATTCAACTGATTGTTCAGAACTCTTGACTGCAGGGTATTGAATTTCTTGCTCAGATTCAGAATCTGAGTAAGGTAAGTTGAGTATGTTCTTCCCTGCACTTTGCTCTGTTGGATGCCCTGTATTTTGTTGTGTAGTCTTCTCTATTGCCTGCTCGAAACTTAGTTTTCTTTTTGAACTGTGAGGTTTCTGTCCAGACAAACTATCTTCAGAAGGTCTTGGTAAATCCCTTCTTCTTCTTGAGCTGCTCTGAGGGGATGAGTACTTCTTTGAGCCAGCCATCTATTCATTTTCTATCTGGTTCAGGGTTTCGATGCCTTTCCAAAATAGAAAGTGCTCCCATGTCCTCCCCTATTGCTTCAACTCTTGGAGGAGAATAAATTTAATGAGGCCTAGGTGACAAAGAGTATTTTTTATGATGAAAGGTTGACCTCTAATTCTCCTGCATACCTTGGTCAAATTGTGATACAAGAAATAGGGCAAATTGATGGGGGTCTTGTTTGTGAAGTGATCCATCAGTTTAAAGTGATACATCATCAATTTATCATATCTTCCTTATGATGTAATGTATAATTGAATGCCTTTGAATAAATCTTGCCACTCTTCATCCAAATATGAAACGAGCATACCTTTACTCCACGCTTTGTGCTTGTACCCATATTTCAGATAGAACCTGAAGTCCTGATTTTTAGGAGCAGTGGTTTTGAACCATCTTTGACCAGTTGCCGACAATCCTATAGCTGCTGCAATGAACTCCTCATCCACTTTGATTTCCACAGAGCCAACCCGAGCTCTGTTGCCATCAAATGTCATGGCGAAAGATTCAGCTGTGGCTTGGTGACACCCAATTTGCAATCTTTCTGCAAATTCCATACATCCCGCATTTAAAAAGTACCTTTGGACCTCGGGATGCGATTGCAAGAAGGATAAGTTATTCAATTCTTGTTTGAGTAAAACGCCCCCGCGTTTTCTCACCATTCTACCGCTCCGGCACTTGACCACTGTAATTCCTATAACCTCTTTAGTCGAACTGAGGTTCTGCGCTGCTAAAAGCAGTTTCGGCTTCGACTCTGTGTTGGATCAAATGAAAACCTCGACTGTATTTTGGAAACAAGTTGTGATATGCCAACTCTGCCTGATTTGATGGCGTTGGATTGACGGTACCTCCTCTGTACCTGCGTCGCCGAACACAAACTTGCCATTTCGGGTGTGATGAGAGTTGAGCGTGGGTTCTAAAATGATTTTGAATTACCGTCATATCCTGACACACATGATTGCATTTCTATGATCGCCCACTTCCACCAGCGCATGTCTTGGATTTGTTCTGACGTGGGGGGTGATCACCTCATCATTTCTTTCATACGTGGATAACGAGCACGTGATTCCTGCTTCATGCAGCAACGGTGCATGGAGAACGCCTCTACCACCACGCTCGCTTACTACTTTCACCAGCACGCGACTCCTTTGAAAACCCCTGTTAGCTGTGGAAAGTATGTACTTTCCACAACGTACCGTTTTATAGAAAACTTACCTTAGCTGCGGAAAGTGATTACTTTCAACAGCTTGCCATATCACTTGAAAATGTTCCTTAGCTGTGGAAAGTAGGTACTTTCCACAGCGCGCCATGTGCAAACTGACCGTCGGACCTTTTACGCTTTGTCACTTTCCACAGCGCATTAACTGATGAAACAACGTCCTTAGCTGTCGAAAGTGGGCGCTTTCCACAACGCATAATGCATATCTCGGATGTTGGTTAGCTGCTGAAAGTGAGTCATGCCAATTTACAAAAAGGAATACTTCATGGACCTCATTTATTCCTAGGACAAAAGCAGAAACCTAAGCTTGCATCCATAAAACTCAAAAATAATTTGAAGTGACAACCTAACACCTACAGGAAAACAAATAGATCGACAAGTTTACTTGAGGAGTTAACACTGGCTCCTATTGGGGATGAACACCTCCCTGTGAGGTTTCAAGGATCGTAGAACCAATGCCTTTCCTGGAAAAGAACCTAAAAACTAAACTGACTACTAGTATTCCATTGGGCATGTAGTTATTGAAAAATAAAATCTAAGACTATTTACAATGTCTAGGCTTTGTAGCCTTAGATGAAAAAAAGTTTTAGAAAACGCCCGTTTACCGGGCCACTGAACACTTCGTCACCCTCCAGATTCTACAGAATGAAATTGTTGTTGTTTTGCACCTTAGTGATCATAAAAGGGCCCATCCACAAAGAATCAAATTTACCGTGCTTTCCTTTTTCCTATCGAAGAGTATCCCACTTTAGCACCCAGTCACTGATCTGAAAACTGTCCTCCTTCGCCTTTCTGTCAAATGTCTTTTTGATCTGCATCTGATGTGCCTCTGATCTGTCCACCAGTTGTTCCCGAGTTTGTTGCAATTCAACCAAATCCAGTGTCCTTCTTACCATGTCATTTTTCTCAGTCTGCTCTTCCTGAAAGAACTTAGCAACAGGCAATACTAACTGAACAGGGAATATTGCGTCAGTACCATAAACCAGCTTGAAAGGAGAAGTTCCTATAGATTTTTTAATGGTTACTCTGTCTGCCCATAGAGAAAACTTCAATTTGGAATCCCAGCTCTTTTTATTTTGTTCTAACAGTTTTCTTATGATCTTTATCAAGATCTTATTTGACGATTCAGCTAAGCCATTACCTTGAGGATAGTATGGAGTCGAGTGTACCAGCTAGATGCCCATGGACTCACACATGTCCACCAATGCTTCTGATTTAAACACTACTGCGTTATCTGCCACCAACCTCTTGGGACATCCAAATCTACTCAGAATATTCTCATAGAGGAACTTTATGACTACCTGATGTGTAGCATTCTGTGTAGGGACCGCCTCTATCCACTTTGTGAAGTAGTCAGTGGCTACCAAAATCCACTTGTGCTGGCCACTGGATGTAGGATTTATTTCACTGATAAAATCCAAACCCCACTGCTGGAAAGGTCCATTTACCACAATTGGTCTCAAGGGTAAAGATTTCAGCTGTTGCTTACCGGTGAATCTTTGGCATTTGTCGCATGATTTGACGAACGAACACACATCAGCAAATAGAAAAGGCCAATAATATCCGGCCCTCAGGATCTTATGAGCAGTGGTCTTCCAATAGTGATGACCACCACAGTCAGCCGAATGAAACTGATATGTTACTTCGGCAGCCTCTTCTTTATCCAAACACCTAAGAAGCAGGCTAGCAGGGTCCCTCCAATACAGCAAATTGTTATAGATGTCGAATTTAATATCTCTAAGCTTGAGAGCCCGAGCTTGAGTTAAACTGAGTTCAAGAGGAACTTCAAGTTTTTGCAGAAAATGTATGATGCCAGCATACCATTCACAGGTGGACAAATGTCCTACCACTTGCTGACTGTCATGCTACCCTTCTGCCACCAAATCTATCTGTGAATCTCCTGAAATTTCTGCTATGAAATTGATATCCAGCAACTTATGATTTTCCTCTGCTAAAAGCTTGGCGAGGCCCTGGCCTTTTACCAGCTTGGTGGGCTTTACCTCGATATTGAATTCTATCATCTTCGCTATCCATCTTGCCCTCTTTCCATCAATATCCGGCTACGTCAACACATCTTTTACAGAGGATGAAGGAACATATGCGATGACCTTCGAGTGAAGAATATAAATTATAAATGACTTTAAAGCTTTTATGAGTGCATAAGCTTGTTTCTCGATAGGGTCATACCTCAGTTCTGCATCCCTGAGTGTCTTGTTGAAGAATGCCATGGGATGATCAAAATCTTCATCATCCTTCTGAAGCAGGACTGCTGCAACTGTGTCATAAGAAGCAAAAGAAAAGATATAGAATGTCTTACTGTAATCTGGGTTGAAAAAAATAGGAGATTCTATGATCGCTTGCTTGATATCCTAAAAAGAGTTCTTCGCACTGTCTGTCCATTTTACTTCAGCCCCCTTTTTCAGCATGCAAGTTATATGTTTGACTAATTCAGCAAAGTTGGGCACAAACCTCCTAACGAAATTAGTCTTACCGAGAAATGACTGAATGTCCTTCTTTGACCTTGGTAAGGACAACTTTTTAATGGCCTTCACCCATGCTGGATCAATCATGACACCTTCGGCTGAAACAATGTGACCCAAGAGCTTACCCTTTCTTAAAGTGAACTG